>JFFI01001839.1:234-109409 GCA_001563125.1 Colletotrichum salicis
AACTCTCATCAGCGATGAGTATCTCGCGGGCTTGAATCCGAAAGTCCGAGCCATATAAATCTGTAGAAAATTTGTGTCCAGATAGCTCGTATCGTATCTGGCTGGTTCTACATTCTCCGAGGGGGGCCAAAATGGTCTTTATGGAAGGGCTTCGAGCGAGAATAACAGCATTCGACGCCAGAAGATTAGGATCCTGAGGAGCGGATGGGATGAATGTCAAGGTGATAACCATTGCTAGTAGGCTAAGCATGACGAGGCAGACCTCGATAATCCACAAGGATAGCGGCCGGAATCGGAGTCTCTCTTGGAGATATGTGCCTTCAGCAGAAGCCGTTCCGTGTGTTTCAACCATGAAAGATTCTTTGAGAAGATTGACAGCAAGCTGGCTGATAACAGAGGTCGCTGACGTGATCATGGTGTCCAATTCGAAGAACCTGTAATAGCCAGCAGGAAGGTCTCGTATTGTATGGCTCATAAGTTCAAACATGGCGGCAGAAACAGCTGTATCATTGCCCCAAGTATACGTTCGAGCGGAGTTGGCAAAGTCCCGGCGGGGTCCGTCCATTGTTGAATTCGCGGCGACGAGAACAGAACACAGCAACTCGGTCAGTTGTTGTTCGGTCAGTTGTTGTTCGGTCAGTCCGGTGAGCTGTTTCTTCGTGTCAAGTGGTTCTCTTGGGTGAATCTGGGTCTCGTTCTTTTCAACACTCTTGGTCAAAATGCTCTTTTCCATTGTATATGTGACTTTGCATGATACTGCTGTAATATTGCCCATTGATGTTGTAAAATCAAAATCACTGGGCTTGGTACCGGGCTTCCAACCTTGCGTGATGTTACTCGCTATGAGGAGGAGACGAAGGTCGGGTTGAGATCCATCGGAATGTCCCGGGTCGGGGCAGTACGCCCTATAGAAGTTGTATGTTGTCAAATTCGGAAGACAACTCTCGCTGTTATCAGCACAAGTGTTAAGCAGAATTCTCGGAGCTCCACAAGAAGGTATCTGTGCTTCCACCGTTCCGGCGAACTCGGTTATATTTCCATCTATCTTGTTGAAGATGGTGATGGCCGCTTCTTTACAGCTTACGTGTGGAACGATTAAGTCAACAGTAGCTGAAAACTGCTCGATTTCACTGATTCCCGGTGTTTCGATGACAGCTACGTCTTGGAAGACGATGCCTTCTTGAGTCCCCACAGGTTCCGAAGTTCGCCCTTGGAGTACTTGCAAATACTTGACTGCAGAGATCGAAGAAATGTTACTGAAAGAGTAACTTGAGTAACTAATCTTTCCAACGAACAGGCGGTCTATCCTATTGTTCAAAGACCAAGTTGTGGTTTTCCAGAAACCCGATCCATCAAAAGCTTAGTTCACTTGAATTGGAACCGTCCCCGACATTCTGATAGTCACCGGTACCATCAGGGTCGTCGATAACAGAGTAACCAATTTGAGAACAGCGGACCCTGCCATCGCGGCTGCTGCTATCCAGTGTCCGTTTCCGAAAGACCTAACGAGTCCCGTCGAGAGGATTGGGGAGACGTAGTCTAGCAAGAGGCTCTTGGATGCTGGGCTTGGACATTTGGCCATTTGCTGCCACGGCTGATGCATTTTGCTATGGTAGTCAACCTGTCTCCAGAGGCCCTTAATGGCAACGAGAACAGCAGTGGGTCCGTAGGTCCAAGAGAACCTGCTTGATGATGCCGAGATGATGAATCCAGAGTTTGTAGTGTCGAATCGGACCAGAACCACTAACGAAAGCCACAGTGCAATCAAAAGTGCAGCAAATCCGATTAAAGAGGCCTTGCGAAGCCAAGGAGGAGTCCATAGCACTCGATGAATTGAAGACTCTCGTAAGCTTCCTTTCATCGCTTCTCCGCTCTCTGGTACCCTATCGAAGGCACTAGACGTTGGCTCGGCATGGCTCATATGGTCTTGCAGGATATTGATGAGAGGATAGGCAGCATCTGATCCGTCGTTATCAAAACCCCGACTTTCGTTAGGTTGGTTTTATGGATGATTTGCCAAAGCTGATGTCGAGTTACCATAGAGTCGAGATCGCGTATTCTCTCGATTGTCGAACCCTGGGTCGTGACGGATCTCGTCAAAGAGACCATAGGCCGAAGCGACAGACCATGCGTCGAGAGTCCTTGGGGATATCCCCTGAGCGGAAAGAGGTTCGTAATCATTCTCGTCGTCTGAAGCGACGGATCGCGGTGGTCTGGCCATCGTCGAAGTCAGGAGCGGACCGCATGTCAGTAGGAAGCCATCAAGAGCCACCTTATGGGTCTAGGGTACAATAGCAAAATATGCAAAAAAGAATCCAATAGTAAAATAGACATTGAACTTTTTTTGAACTTTATCGCATAGAACCTGCGATCTTATATTTAAACTTGTCTGTGCAAGGCTGTCGCTCAAAAGGCCGACGATGAAGTACGATATGGTAGCCATGGCTAGGGGGGAAAGTCTCTATATTTATCAGCCAGTTCAATCCAAAGATCATGTGCTAAAATATCACGTCAGCACAAGGATACGATGCAAGATAAATATTACTCTTTGGCCTGATTGTAATGACTGAAGGAGCTGGAATTCGGAGTTGTTGCGGAAAGGTCAACCCGTTGGGGGAGGATCTTCCCACTCCTTCAAAAGGACTCCACTGTGTAACCCCTAGGACCAACAGCGTTTCTCGCCCTTGTATGCACCTAACCTAAGACTTCAGGTGAAGGAAGACGTAGAGCCTGCTGCATCACACCACACAATATACAGTCCTTCAGGCTGACGATGAGAAGAATACGCCAGGAAGTGACGACGAGACATTTTATTTGGTGCCTTCGCACGGATGCGTTATCGCGGCCATCACGAGACAGCCTTTAGCGCTTGTAATCTTGGCCATGAGGATGCGGCCAAACCACAGCGGGAGCCAGGTGGCTTTCTGGAGGGTCAGATCTTTTTGCTCAGAAACCAATAGGTTCAGTTTGGGCATCAACCTCAAACTGCGTGACTGCAGCTGGCCGTGAGATTTGTCTCATTTGATGCTACGAACTGGCACTAACCGGCTTGAAGGCGGTGCTCTCTCTGTGTGTATGTGTCTTATTGAGCTCTTTTGGGGGACCCGCGGGCTAGACTGAACTTCGGATCCAGCGGCGTTGGGCACTGGGAGGGTTCGCGGACTAGAATATGCCCTGAACCAATATGCTTATCAAGATTATGGCGCTGCCTTATCACCACCTGAGCTGGACTCGGCGCCCCAAAATGAGATCTCGCTGAGTGATGAGATGAACTCCTCTTATTGAATTCTCATGTAGGGATTTTCAATGAAAGAAGTTCTTTTCACAATCATTCGCCCTGTCGACGGGTGTTACTGGGCGAGTCGGGGTGATGGAAGAAGAAAAGTAAGGGAGAAGGTGAATTCCTCAGCGATACCCCGAAGGTCTACGCGGATTCCACGCACCAACTTCTGCCGTTTTCCCGCAATCCCCGCAGGCTAACGCCTCACCTTCTTCTTTGAGTTGCGCCCCGTCAACAACAACGCTCAAGGACGAACTCAATTATGAGGAAATACGCAACCGTTGACTCGTCGGTGACAAGGCTTAGCGCATATAACGCTGTTGGTCGCAATCCCTAAAGCTTATATCAACGTCAACACATAGTCCACTGATCCATTGACTCAGCTTCCAAGAGACGCGATGCAACTTCCGCCGCACCCCCTGTACTCCCTAGAACTCACACCGCGCTTCGATGCGGACGGCGCGAGCAGCCTGTCGGTGTTCCTCCGCCTGCAGTTACCGGCTGTCAAAGCCCAGGAGCCCGTGTTTGTCTTCGATACCTTTTCCGGCAACGTGCCCGGCCATCCGTTCAAAGAGGAAGACATCAACGTGACAGACGATACCGGCCCTCTAGAGCTCCGATTCCACGACCTCCCCGCCGAGGGCCGGGACAAGAAACAGCACTGGTCCTTTACCAGAGAACCCCGCGGCGACATCCTCCTCCGCTTCGACGTCTTCGCGCGCAAAGTAGACGTCAAGACTCCGCTCGGCGCCCGCATCGACCTTCGTCGCGATCAGGGCGGCCTGCACGGCGCCGGTCGATGGTTTTTGCCCCAGCTTATCAATGATCAGCTTTTTACCGTTCTAGTAAGGTGGAACCTTCCGGCCGACGCGCCGGCGTCCACGCGATGCGTGTGGAGCTATGGCGAAGGCGCCAAGACGATGGTCCGCGCCGATCGCTCCGAAGTCGTTCGGAACACCATGTTCATGGTCGGCCCCGTGCAGAGCTCTTCTGGGTCGTCGTCGTTGTCTGCATGTTACTGGTTCGGTGACCTTCCGCCTAATCTTGACCGGTTGAAGAGGTACAACAGTGCCTTGTTTCCGAAGATGGCGGAGTTCTTTGGGTCATCGGGTGGGACGTATCGCATGTTTATGCGGAAATCCATCATCGGCTTTGGTGGTACCGGATTTGATGCAAGTTACATGTTGGAGTACGATGACAGGAGTAGCGATGTGGCGGATGATCGTCTCATCCTGTTGTTCACGCATGAAATGGTGCACAGCTTTGCCGCGATTGATTCAGGCGAGGCAAATGAGAATGACTGGTTTGAAGAAGGTATTCTTTGCGCCAATACCATTGTCTTGGGTTCAGAGACTAACATAATGGAGGACTTGCCGAGTTGTATTCTTCATATCTTCCCTACCGCTTTGGCCTCCGCGGAAAGGACTTCTTGATCAACTCCATCAACGATCATTTGCAAGGCTACTTCACCAGCCCTCTAATCCACATGGACATCCGCGATGCGGCCGCGGCCATGTTCAACGATTGGTACGCAGAATGGATTTCCTACAAGCGCGGCTTCACGTACCTCCTTTTCATCGATCTGTACCTGCGACGACACACTCGCTCGTACGACTTTACCACAGCAGGGCCCCTTGACTCCATCGTTCTCGACTTATGCAAAAAGCACAAGCAAGGAGAGGCTGTGGGCGCCCGTGACTGGCTTACGGCCCTGAAGACAGCTCTTGCGGGCGACGATTTTCCGATCGAACAGCATTACCAAGACATGCTTCGAGGACGGACGGTTATGAACTTTGACGGGCTTTTCTTGGGCGAGCCATCCAACGGGTTGAAAACAGCGCAGCTTCCTATCATGGAGTTCGGGTTTGATAGACGCAGCACGAGCTCTCGTGTCGTAACCGGGCTGGTTCCGGGATCGACTGCGGATAAAGCGGGGTTGTGGGAAGGAGCTCAGATCGTGAGCATGTCTCGAGCCAGTGACTGCATCAATGATATCCAAGAGACTTACAAGGTGGTTGTTCAAGAGGGAAAGAGCACTCGTCTAATAGAGTATGTGCCTCGGACGAAGAAGACTGCTCTGGCCTGGCAATTGGAGGAAAGCGATTGAGGTGTTTGGTGAAATCGGGTTGTACCTACTATCTAATTCTGAAGTACGTGTAGTGAAGTCTGTACGAAACAAAGAAGAAAAGTTAGGGTATAGCGCTCTAATGTTGATTCTGCTGTTGGTTGGAAAGGAGAGAAAATACAAGGGGGAAGGGGGCATTCTGTCTGTGATGACAATGACAATGACGAGAACCAAAATGTGACCTAATCTAGCACTGGAAACCATCTATCGTCAACCTCGAGTACGACTAGATTCTTGCAGCCTTGGTATTGAACTCTTAGTTGAACGAACCTTCCCCAGCTCTGACTGCAACGGCAATCAACCCTCCAAGAACCGAAGCCATTCCGCCGATAACCCTCTGGGTCGTGGGGGACATCTTGTACTCCATGACCAGGGCATGCTGAGGTAGAGCGATGCGGCCACCCTCCTGATCAATGTCCACGAACACATCGTCGTAGAGATGGAATAGATGTGTGTAAAACCCCTGATCCATCCACTCAGGCTTGTGTACTGCCTCGGTAAAGGCTTCGTTGGCAGTGGCGTGTCGGATCAAGGCCTCCCAGGGGGGAAGTGCCGTAAGGTCGGGAACTTCGATCTGCTGGTCGTTAGCAGTTATGAAGATTTTAAACTCCGCTCGCAACAGGCAAGAACTTACGGGACGAAGTTTAGCGATTGAAACTGTTGGCTTGAGGAAAAGGATGTTTTCCTTGAGGAAGCGCTTGGTTCTGCTGGTGTTCGCCTCAAGCGTGCCCTTGATAGCTTCCACGAGCGCTTGCGTATCTTCGTAGTCGGCCGTTACCAAGATGGTGGCACTGGGAGGCGAAGAGGTGGATGACTTGGTGAGAACGAGGACGGAGGTGTTAGCCATTTTTCTAAGAATTCTTTGATGCTTGCTGAGAGCATGGAGTTGTATTTGGTGTGTAGAGGGTCTGTTTCATAAACGTTCTCACAGGGAAACTACAGAGATTTTATAAAACCCCAACAATTGTATGGTGATGGTACTAGGTGCACAATAACCGGGGCAAAGATTACGATATCTACGCAAATGTGTGGAAAAGTCCAAGGTGGCGGGTTGGTGGACAAATCTACAGAATCGAGGACAATGAGTCTGGATAGCACAAATAAGTCCGCGATTCTGGGCAATGGCACACCACATGACACCGATGCCGGGGACAATATGCTTTGGAACTGTGGCGTACGTCATGTTGGCTGGTGGAGAATAGCGCAGATGGTGTAGAAATATCATGATGGCGCGAAGGCGGGCATCAAGTTCAGCACAGGAGGTGTTTCGAGCTGGACTGAGAGATATTCCTAGGATTGCCGGTATGTCCATGGCGAGGGCAAGCCAAGCTCTACTCGGCTCCAAGGCGGGACGTGAACAAGGGCCATCATGCTGCCGAATGCTGCCGAATGCTGCCAGGGATGGTGCAGTAAAGTTGGAGGATAGGGTGTCAGGAACTTGAGCCTCTTGGTAGTATCGAACGACGGACGACAGCAGAGATTCGGGATCGGTGAGTTTACGGTGTGCTGATGATAATCGGTGCGCCAGTGCGCGTTCTTTGCATCGGCTTGCATCGGAGAAGCGGGCGCTGGACTGCCGGGCGCCGCCGGGACTGTGATAGTGCACCGGTCGTAAGTGAGAGGCTCTGGATACGACTAAGGTATGCGTATAGTCTTACTGTACCATACTCCAAGCCGAAATCTGATCAGAGCAGGCCTGAGTCAATGCGAACCCGCGATGCCTCCAAGATGTTGTGGTTTGTCTGCTATTGAGCACTGCCACTGACATCCGGCGTCATCTTCTGGCATGGTCTCACCGGATCCACCTTGCATTTCTCCACGACCAATTAGTGACAAGGACATCGTCCAAGCCCCATCCAAATTGTCCACGGCCAATGGCAACAACGGCTCGAGCTGTCAAAAGCAAGGTCCAGGCGCTACCCGCTGGCTCTACTCCGTAGTAAAGGTACTGCTGAATTTCGGAGTAGCCAAGCTCTCGAACAGGGCAGCTTGTCGAGAGTGAAAGCTTGTGGAGAAATGGATTTTTACTGAAATGAAACGTTCGTCGTAGAAAAGAATGCCAAGAGGCCCTGGCCCACCATGCACAAATAAGGTCCCCCGCACCACCCCCAAAGCACCGTTGTACTGGAGGGACGCCGGGAGCTCTCCCCAGATCAACTTCTTCCTCCGCTGATTTCATAGTCGAAGACGATTTCATCTTTCCTTTCTTATATGCCCAAACATCGAGGCCTTCTGGCGAACCATGCCACTCGCCGCGCAGAGTCGACTCTAGGTTGCAACATGTCTGCCGGACATCATGGGCAAGGCAGCAGAGTTCCGGTGAGTTTGGTGGATGCCTTTCAGATACCTCTCCGGTGCCTTCCTATTTCCTGCATGCATCCGCGATTCTTGCGACACATGCTTTCCCTGCCCGTCGTCTTTTCTTTCTCCACACTCGCGCCGAAGTTTGCGCACTCCCGTTCACCACGGCCCCATCCCATGGGACCGGGGCTTTCAATGCAGGGTCTACCCATCATTAAGTACCTACGACCAAAACTAAAGCCAGTATCTTGCTCCAGCTTTGGCCCTCAACGGTAGCTTCTGAACACTCGAATGCCCATTTCCAGGGGTTTCTCGTCAATGGGGAAGATACAACGGCCGATCATAGAACGGAGTTAGGGGAGACTTTGAAAGACCTTGACGTAAGTCTAGCAAGCCGATGAATATCAGCGAGTGCACGAATAACATGAGGTAGTCTCGAATCCAATCCGCGCATCCTCAGGAGCCTCCCACCACCAGCCATGACCCCCACCATGGCGCCTCCACCGCGCAACCCAGCACTCAAGTGGAATCGAGCGGCACTTCTCGGCGATCTCCCACGACTCCCCCAACTGAGATCTCCGATAGTCGAGCAAGACACGGCGCCTTGAGTACGGGACATCTGACATGCCCGTTTGTTGGGAAGTTCAGCTCGGAGAGACTGGAAAGCTGTCAAAGACCCAACTTCAAAAACCCTTCTGATTTAAAGTAGGCAACCCTCGTCCGCTTTGGCTTTTTGCAATTTGAATCGTAGAGGCTGATCTTGAATGGTAGGCTGCACTTGTGGCGGTTCCATGTCCACAAGGACGATCAAGAAGCCATCCACGACACAGGTGCCAACCCTCTGCGAGTTGACCAAGCTGCTCATACAAAAAAGTTCTTGAATGAGTTTCCTCTCTACCGACTGCGTGCTGAGCATTGGGGTGGCATCGTTGTTATTCTTAGCCCACTCAACGAAAGGCGGCCCAGATCGTCTGACGAACGTCTCGAGCGACGTAGTGAATGCAATTCGGAAATAGAGAAGTTCCTGTTTCCTGATCGTCAGATCGAGCTGGAGTCGCACTGTAAGTGTTGGTCCGGTTTACCTGCTACTGTTGCCCTCTGCTAACGAGCCTGATGTGGTAGTGGATGACACTCGGGCCCCGATTAATTTGGGGGTTGAAGAGGATACCACGAGCTTCTTAAGCGAGCCTGGCGAAACCGATCTCCAGCCTTCCAATGATGAGAATCATAGCCATCTTCATCATTGGCCAATCGATGAATATTTTCGAGGAAAACTGTTGTATGCCATTGGATCAGGGTTTGATGATCCCGACGATGTGCAGTTGGCAGACTTTGACAGGCTATTTGCCGAAATGGAAGAAGCACAGGGTGAAGTTACATCAGTACTCTAGGTAATTAGCACACAGGGGTTTGTCAGCCTACTGTGACTGGGGATGCTTCCAGGGACAGGGATGAGCATTACGCTTCTCTGGTCATGCAGACTTGTCAAAAAGGTCAAATCTGCAGCCCCCTCAAGCATGAAGGAATGGAGGGTATGACTTGGAGACTTTGTGAGGAGTTGCATTGGACACCGTGGCCGGCATTTGAGCGGCTACAAAAGTAGCATATTTGATTAGCTGTACAACTAAACTACGGGAACAGTCTGAAGTCAAGTTGCAGCATGCTATATGACGGATCGCAGCTTATCACACAATATTACCCAATTTGCGCATCATCAACATCCACCTGCTCCAGCGACGTTCTCTAATTGCAACAAGGTAAACCTCCGCATCAGCAACAGAGCACTGGTTTGCCACTCTCATCTCAAATTCATCCTAGATGCAGATGCTGGAGAGAAACTCCTCAGATCCCCCAAAATCAACTCGTTGGCGCCATTCTAGAGTCATATTCACATCCCCAGTTTCACCAGGCACGACTTCGGCTTCGCGAATATCCCCTCAATAAGCCCATCCTCCTCCAACTCAGCAGGCAGGCCCATAAAGTCCAGGTTCCAAACCAATAGCGTGATAATCAGTTTCAACTCCATATACGCCAGTCTCTTGCCCCAGCAACCTCGCGGGCCATGACTGAAAGTCATAAACGGACCAGCTTTGTTATCGAACACGACTTCGCCGTTATCGTCAGGCTGCAGCCAGCGTTCCGGGTGGAGTTCTTCCGGGGGATGCTCGGTCTCGGCCCAGTCGCCGACTCCTTCATTGGCGACCTTTTGTGATGTCTCGCTACGCTTGGCTTCGTCGACTTTGGCACCGGCCTCTGAGACCGTCTGTCCCGTCAAGAGGAAGACGAGGGGTGTTCCTTTGGGGACACGGTACCCAAACATGTCCATATCAACAAGCGTCTCCTTCATAATGGCTCCAGCGGGACTGCTCAGGCGTAGAGTGTCTTCAATGAAAGCGTCGAGGTATTGGACGTGGGTCTTGGTGATCTCGTCGACTGTAGGCTCCCGCCTCTCAGAAACCGCATCTGGGTATGCAAGTCGCAACGCCTCGCGCAACTTGGCCTGTATGTTCTGGTGAGCTCCGAGGTACTTCACCGTGAAGCAGAGCGTGCTATGGGTAGAGTCTTGGCCACCGACGAGATAGCCCCAGATCATGTCGGTCATCCGCGCCGAGTCAAAAACTGGCTTTCGGCCTGCGGCGTTGGCTGCTGAGATTTCGCGCGAGACGATGTAGTCAACTGCTGAGGCAAATTCCTCCTTTGAAGTACTACGGGTCTGTTTCTCGACAGAACAGTCAATGTGAGATTGAAGAATAGTCTTTTTCGAGTGGAATGCCTTGCGGATAGTCGGCCGATTGTCATCGTAGAGAAAGAAGAGCTTGGGGATAAGTGCACGGAAAGCACCGTTAATTCGTTCGCCCAGGATGGTCAGAGCGTTTAGCAGTTCTGGCTGCTTGACTTTCGGGAACTCGGCAAGTTGTGAGGGATCAGATTTGAGCGATTCGGATGCGTTTGGTGAGGGAAGAGACCGAAGTCGTTCGAAAGTGTAGCTATCTTCCACGGAAGTGCCAAAGGCCGCAGCGTTCATGATATCGTAGGTGAAGGCTTCCAGATCGGCGTCCGCATCAAAAGGCCGGCCATTGGCGATGACAGCTTTGGTTTTCCACAACTCTATGAATTTGTGAACCATCTTATGTGAAGCTGGTGCCGACACCTGATTTCTGTCAGTATCGCAATTCCCCTAAGCAGTCTGGCTTTGAAAGTGAAATGTACCCCATGTAAGAAGCTCGGTGTCATAAGATCCTTGGTGAGAAACTTGGTGTCCTTGAAAGATGGATGTGAATCTTCCATGGCGATGAAGTGTCCCGGAATCACACTATTCCACGTTATGTTGTTGGTGACTCCACGACCGAGATCTTTACTCCGCTTCGCCATCAAGTCGCGAGCCTCGCGGTAATCAGCAATGACGACGTGCGGCTTACCGAAGGGCCCGGCAAAGAATTGGGCAATGGGGGTGTCGTGCTTGGCGAGTAGCTGCGTGAAGAACTTGAGCCAGTATTCGCCCGCATTTTCGAGTTCGATGATGTACGGCGCATCTCCGAGAATTCTTTTAGAAGAGTCGAGGTTGTACGGTGGTCCTCCAGGAATCGGTTTGGGTAAGAGTCGAAGGTAGAAGAAACGAAGGGATATGGCAATGGCAGCAATGATAGCTGCATATAAGGCGAATCCCGCCATAGTGTTGGTATCGAGATTCTTTCACGATGGTGAGTCTGAGTAAAGCTGAGCGGAGAAGGGTATGAACAGTGAGATGAGATACAACTTAGCGGTACAGTAGACCTCTACAACAAGGCCGCATCGCGAGTCTTTTGTATCTTCGAGATTGACGTGCATGAGGCCGCGCGGAATCCGCCAGGTAAGCTTCGGATGAAAGTTGATGCTCTTGGCACCGTCCCTACCGAACCACAGGAGTGAGCACTAACACTGCAGAACTGCGGCGGCACAGCGGTCGCCGCGGCACCCGATTCGGTCTCGGCGCTGGCGGGGTATCCACTCGTGGCATCACCGGCCCCCGGTGCTGGCTACCATGGCCGGGAGGGGCACGAGGGGGAAATTTCGAGTGTCATGCTAGAGTCCCGATTGAGAGCTTTGTTCCTGGTCATTTTATTTGTCTTTTTTGTGATTGGTAGCGGTGTACGGAGTACGGACACCCTATAACCTTGCGCGCTTCTTCGAAGGTTGAGTTGCGACACGCTGAATGTGTAGTGGGGATTTGTCCTAGTCATCGTGAACCAGCAGTCTGAAGTAGTCATAAACGGCCAAATTTTATCTGCTAAAAAGATTCATATAATACACTTCTAAATACACTTCTGAGAGTTGACATGAAGCGATTTTTGGTTGCTTAGTGCACTTACTGCCAGTTTGCGTTGCTGCTTCTACACAAATGTCTATCACTTCATCTCCAAAAATTGGCGGAAAGGCCCGACCCGTTTCCGTGGCCGCTCCAGACCATGCGGCTCCCGACCAGCCCGTCGACCAACCACGGAGTAACGCAATTGATTCCGTATGCCCTCGAGACTCAAAGTTAAAGCTTGGCATATGTTATCACTCCGGGCGGCTATGGTGCAATTAGAGTACAGCCCCGGCCGTTACGGGACCGTGGATGACAACTGCCGGGCGGATCGTCGGCATTATGCATCAAGCCGCTCCTATAATACTTGCCTTCAGTTAGGTGGAAGCCGGGCATTCAGAAATATCAATGTCCTCCAGTCCGTCAATCGTACCAAAGTCTTGAGAAAGATCAGATGCGTGAATCATGTTTACAGCTACACACGGCTAGGCCGAGACTTGAGTTGGTGTTACAGTCTCACAGACTCCAGTCCGAACGGACGGAAGCGGAATCGTAGGTACGATGTTACGCACGAAAGAACAAGGTTACAACTGCGCACTTCCAGAGATGTCGTTATGGGTGCAGGAAAGTCGTAGGCTAGAAGACTTTTGGAGGGAAAAGTCCGCATCATTGGAATCTTGACGTGAGACACAGGCGACGATGCAAACCTTGATCTGAGTCTAATTTCTTTAACGCAATCCGTCCGGGAACCAATCGCACCGGGAAGGCGATGCCGATAAAGATTGAGACTCGATTATCTTCCGCAATCCGTTAAGACTCTCATTCCATCTCCGTAGCTCAAGCCCTTCCATCACGCCCCCCCATAGCGGCATCTCCCGCAGGGTCACGCATCGATGAGCCAGTCCTCGTGTCTACAATATGCCGAAATCGACTCCTTTCCAATGCCCGCTTCGCCTTTGTTCGTGCCCCGGCCCGTGGCGTGGCGATCCCCGATTCCAAACGCTCGCCACATGGCTGTGCTCAAGTAGCCTACAGAGTGGAAGAGGACAAAGGCATAGAAGGTGTGGTTCAGTGGAATTTGGCTTGACGAATCTCAAATCTGGAAGATTGCGGATATGAAGAGCACACGTGGGTGAATCTCGATCTTGTCTCACTTTCGACAACGCGCTGCATTCATCTTTCGATGGAAGATTGTGGTGCTTGGCAGCGACTTTGGCATTGATGTTGGCTTTTTTGATTATAGGACATTACAAATTGGTATAGGAAACTCAAGCAAACCGGGATATCATCGCAGGAAAGACGGAAGAGAAGACAACCAATGCCATGCCATACTTCGTGTCGTCCAAGGTTATACCACAACCTTCATGGTGCGAAAGTACTTCTTAACCCGTGATGATAAAGTTGACGATGACTGGAATGTCTCAACAGTCTCCCCAGAGTCTTCCGAGTCCAACGAGTACCTCCTCTCCTTGACGAATTTGGGCCACGTGTTGGTGAGGACAAGGTACTTGATGCTCGACTCCGCGTTGTCAAAGACCGCAGCGTTGAATGCCTCCGGGATCTCACCCCAGTACTGCACCCGGTCTGCGATGGGGTCCCCGCTGCCATCTCGTGATACGCAGCTCATCTCAGAGCCACCCGCTGTTAACTCGGGCCCACCCCAACTGTTATCCTCGAATGGCACCACGGGATCACTAAAGCGTTCGGTCCGGTCGCCGTATAGTATCCTCGCCGCGCCTTCGAAGACGCCTTCGAGGCGCTTCAGGTCTTGTGATGCGATGTTGATCTGGAATTCGGCGTGGTAGGGGCTGATGAACTCAGTGTAGATGCGCAGGGCACGGTTGAATCGTTCCCGTGTAATCTCGGCTGATCGATGTGATGATCCGGGGCTTTGGGGGATTGATGACTTCCATTCGGCAACGGCTGATAGGAAGGCAATGTTCTCGCCGGAGAAGTCTCTGAGGGCAGAGAACTTGCGGAGGGGCTCGGGGTTCTTGTCCAAGACGTACTCGAGGGCGCCCATTGTGTAGACGCTTTCCGCTTGACTGGTGTCCTTCTCGAGCTGTGCAAGCGATTTCCAATCAACGGAGGCCTGGCTGCCGACCTTGGTCGATCCGGTAATGACAGAGTCTCTTCCGGTGCGAGCCTTGTTCTTGGCTTCCCAAATAGCGATAGACTCGAGTGTTTCTTGTCTAAGGGTCTTGTGTTTGACCACTTGCCAACAGGGAATGAAGATGGCAAATATTTCGATGAAGGTGATGGAGAGGCAGATCCTAGAAGCAAGTCAACATCAAGCTCGAGAAAAATAAAGTGTCCATGCGTGCTTCATATAACTTACCACTGCGGGGGGATAAAGTAAGCATTGACGGGAGCCATCGCTGGGACGTACAAGGCAACAAGCCACATAGGGGTAGCGTGAAGGCTGAGCTCGTTAGTGTTGGCTCGGGGGATTTGTCACGGAGAAGCGGCAAAGCGCTAAGCTGATTTGCAACTCACCTGGCGATAGAGCATGCAATGGTCTGCAGCCGCCACCCTTGTGTGTCCTTGATTCCACGTGATTTCCAGAGAATCACCGGTGCGACCAGCCAAGCCCAGAGGAACTGCCAAAATACGGAAGGCCACCATTCCCAACCTCTACCCATCTCGACTTTTTGCTGCGCGGGAGTTCCCGTTACTTCGGTGCCGGGAACACCGAATGATGGGTGATATTTGCGGGAAACAAGGTACATCACTACAGTTAGAAGAAGCTGATGATGAAGCACGTTAGCCATGTGTCAACTGTCAAACCTGCACCGCCATCCGAGCCTGCATCAACTCACTTGGACAAGCATGCCCGTGCACACGACGGCTAGCATCTTGGTGGTGTAATCGAGCTTCCGGAACTTCCCCGTCAGGGTCTTGTCCTGCCCGCTACTGGTGTCCATCTGAGGGTTGGACTGTGTGAGTGGCTTATCTGCATATTTCCGCTGCGCCTTGGCGATGTGGAGGAACCGGCTGTTGGAAGCGTGGAAAAGAGCAATGCCGAAGGGGAGGTAGAGGCCCATCACCCAAAACTCGGCGCCATCGGGGACGAACTGGCCGATGGCAAGGCCGATCTGCACCGAAAGCCAGTAAAGGTGGAGCATGGTGACGGCACCAAACGACAAAGCCAGACCGCGGATCCTTAGAAAAGGCATTCTGCGGTTGACAAAGAGGAATGCCATGCCGCAGAGCAATAGCACTGTCCAAAACCCACCCCAAGCAAGCCAGAAGACCGCAATTGGTGCAGTGTTGAACGCAGGCGCCGCTGCTGTGGCAGTTGCTGTAGGTGTGGTATCTGCGGCGCTCGAGTCCATGATGAAGGATCTCTAAGTTGTTGACCGAAGATCTGATGGTATTGTGTAAAGCTGCCGGCTGGCGAGCAGAAAAGGAGCGTGAAGAATAGGGCCAGGTATTCTGCATGTTCAAAATCCGAGGATCGACTTGGTTATATGCTGGAATGCAGATGGGGCTGGAAAACAAGGTTCCAGGAGGAATGCGAAAGTGCTTCCCCAGTCACCCGTAATTCACCATCCAGGAATCACTCTTGAAGGCTGTGGGCGCACCCATCGTGCTTTTTCGAGGTAAGCCAAACGCGGTGGTGAAGCCGGCGCACCGTCGTGCTGATCCCTGTATACGTCAACAATAGCGCTGGCCCTCGAATGTCGATCACATCTTGAAAGTCTTTTCAATGCAGGGAGAATTCGAAGACGAGTTGCACGCCGAGGTCTGTCAGTTCCTGGTCTGAAAGGAAATGGCCAGCCTTCATGGCCCGAGCTGGGGGCCATTGAAGTGAGACTGCAACGCAAGGGAGCGCGGCTGCATCCTCTCACAGGCGCCGCCCACGGTAGAAGTGGGAGGGTGCCACCAATAGTCGCGGTTCAAGACGACGGCTTCCAGTGTGGATCACCAGTTGCATAAGCTTTCACTTGCAAGAGCAGGTCGCTGGCGCTAGTGTCAAGGGACGTCTCTCTTCCGGACGCTAACTAGGAACCGGACTCTCGTAGAGCTGAGCCATGATGGAGAAGGTTTTGTTTGGCCGTCGTCGTGGCCTTGTGGGGTTCATGTCGCCTGGCGATGCAGCCAGTAGCCAGTAGCCAGTCAGCTGACTAGCATAAGATCCGCAAAATGAAGCGTCATCGCAGATCTCGAAGCGATTCATTAGGGCCTTGGATAGTGCGAAGATTCACGAGTCGCTGAATCGGACCTGTCAATAGACAATATTGCTTTATCTGAGATAACGCGGGCGCACGGTTCTCTTGCTCGTGAGGCTGTCACTGCTGAATAAGGATGAGACATTGACTGTAGAAATGACTTGGTGTGGTAGGGCTCTGGCCAGCTGCGAAAGTCTGGCCCATGGCCTGAATCCCACGATGTGTGCTGACTCTGTCGAGGAACGAGCGCAGGGAGAATTCATGAGACACTCAGCCAACGTAGAAGCTTCTGTTTTCTGATTTCTGATACTGTGCAAGCGAGGGCCTCCGGCCGACCGACCTACCTGAGAAGCAGGGAGAAATCGATCTCCTCTGACACCGGTGGTTGCTCTGAGTCCTTTTCACAAACCTCCACGCGTGGCTCTGGATCACTCTTCCTTTGAACAGCCGGTTTGAAGCTTGATGTGATGTTGCTTTTCGTCGGGCGTGACTATTCACTTGCTTGCAACGTTGGCGCCATGATTGCCCCTCTCCCCTTCCCCCGTTGAGAAGAGGGTGCTGCAAGTGAGCCATGGCTCATCGTGAGAGCGCGAGGCGTTGAGCCGTTTTCCGGCCCGGTTGGTCAGATTGCAACGGCACGCCTTCGGACCAACGCAAGCCTTGCGCGTTCGAAGAAAGAATTGTGGTCCACGATAGACGCACAGAAGTAAATATCCCAGATCTTGGACGCTTATCCCCGAGGAGGCGTTCAAAAAAGACAATGGATCTATCGGAAAAGCGAGATCACTCCTGTCGATCCGTGAGGAATCCAACGCATGGATTGGAAAGTCTCATCTGGTTCCTCTCTGAGTCCCTTACTTCATTGGATCATGAAGACTCCAAGCGTTGTAGGCTAAGAAAGCCGTGGCGCCCTCATCAGACGCTAGCCAGCTCGGACACGAACCTGCAGGTCCCCGGAGCCAAATGTTCGCCGGCTCTTGCGACTTGTACCTTCTAGCTTTTACAATTGTCGTGTTCAACGTTGCCTGTCAACATGTCTGTCAGTACGGCGGATGGATTCAATGAGAAAACTGCCCAGAAGGAAGAAACGAGTCGCCGTCTGGGGTACGTAGCAGGTTTGACTCGTGGGAGACAAAGGCAGGGTGGAGAGGCCGGCTTCTCCACGCCCGGCAGAGCTATTGAGATCATGTAATATTACGGGTATCATCTAGTTCGGGTTGTCATTACGGCTCATCCAAAACAAAGCTTCTTTTGCCGTGGGTCGTCACTCGGCGGTCTTGCTGGTGGCCTGCCGCGTTTCTTTTCTCCACCGACCTTGGCCTTCTTTGCGTCCGGCGTGGTTGACCTCGAGGGCGGCGCAGGGGGCATGTCCTCGTGCACGGCTTCGCGAATGGTCTGTCTCGAGAGGCATAGATCGATATGCTCGTTGAACTGCCGTTCATCCGGTGCTTGTGGGCGATTGCAGATTGGACAATCCCACATCTCACCGTTGACGGGTGCGTAGTCCGGCACAGGATTCGGCAGAATTTCCTTGCCATGTCTTCTAGCCGGGCTTGGTCCGCTGTCAATGTTCGTGCCTTCGGTCTCGTGGTCCACTGCTTCGCTTTCTTCACGATTGTCAAGACCCAGAAGTTCTTCTTCAGGCCACTGCTCCCAACCATCGTCGTCCAGTTCAGCGCTGGCTTCAGAGTGCACAGGCTTGAGGGCCATCTCGGGTGATGCGGCTGAGTCAGGCCTTCGTGATCGAAACCCAAAAAATGCCATCGTGTCTGGCTTCTTCGTGCTCACAAGATGTGTGCATCGTAGACCCATGAGGCGCAGCATCATGCCGGGCATCTCCTCTTCCAGCTTCGACAAGATGGGGACGGAGAAGTGATAAAGGTCGTCGGCCAGACATATTGCTCTCGGTAACACAATCTGTCGCGTAAAGACCTCGTACGTGTGAAGCTTCACCTTTAGAACCAACGTGCGACCCTTGACTTCTGCCCTCTTCATGTCCTTCTCCAACTCCTCTGCAGTCCACTTCAGCTTTTCTCTGAAAAGCTGGGGATCGGACATGTCCTTGAAAGTGCTCTCGGTGCCGACGCTCTTCCTCTCGTACTCCTCGGCTGGCTGGATCTTGGTGCGCCCCAAGCCGAGATGGACATTGATCAGAAATTCGTAGGCCTTATCGCCAAAGAGCGGTCGGAGGAACTGGCGATAGAGGTAAATATCCGCGCAAGTCTTGATGCCAATCTCGGCCAATTGTCGCTCGAGCACACGGCCAATACCGTTGACCTTTCGAGGCGGAAGTTTTGCCATAAAACGCAAGATCTCGCCCCGATCATTTGGCAGAACGAACTGACCGTTTGGCTTGTTCATGTTCGAACAGATCTTTGCAAGCTTCGCATTTGCCGCGATACCCGCCGATACTGTGATTTTGGTTCTCTCGTGGACCTCTCGTCGCATCTGTTCCACGGCCTCGGCCGGCCCGATCCCCTTAGTCGTGCAGTATTCTGTGATGTTCAAGTATGCTTCATCAATACTCGCACTCTCGAATCGAGGGTCGTATTCGACTAGAATCTCTCGAACTTCGTGTGCCTTGGTTGTATACTTCTCAAAATTGAGCTTGAGAAGAACCAGTTCAGGACACAGCTTCTTGGCGACAAACCCAGCCATACCACTGCGGCAGCCATATTTTCGCGCAACGTAATTACACGTCGTCAGAACGCCGCTACCAACAGCAAAGGGGATATCTTTGAGTTCGGGCCGGTCTAGCAGTTCCACGGCAGCGTAGAACGCATCGCAGTCGACGTGCACGATGTATTGAGTCAGGTCTCGGGACATCTCCAGTTGTGTAATGAGCTGGTCAGCAAGGCGAAGCTCTCGACTGAGATCCTGCTTCTCGATGTGGCGTTTCTTTTCGAGGATTTGTTCGATCTTCTTCGTTAATGTTTTGTCGCGCTCTTCCTCACGGTTGAAGAACTTGGATCCCTTCGAGGCATTGTAAATGATCTCGGATACCTAGTAGACC
This sequence comes from Colletotrichum salicis, assembly GCA_001563125.1. Taxonomy (NCBI): domain Eukaryota; kingdom Fungi; phylum Ascomycota; class Sordariomycetes; order Glomerellales; family Glomerellaceae; genus Colletotrichum; species Colletotrichum salicis. The sequence goes on from JFFI01001839.1 coordinate 19,411, forward strand.
ACCATTAGCGAGACGTCGCCCCGCCCGTGTGCAGGCTGGAGACATACCTTGGACTGGTCGACAGAATCCTGCCCAGATTTTGTAAGAGATGGACCCAATAGAGAGTATTTGAGGGTTTCATGCTCCGAAGTCCCATGAACATCTTCTGGCACCTCGTCAAGGGGCCGTGGGGATGTTGTCGATGCCGTCATCGTGGCTCGATGGACAGCGTTGGAAGAGAAGCGTATGGAAATGCCGGAGCAAGTACCGAGAAAGTCATATCTTATTCCTCAATGCCGCACGTGTTGGTTAAGGGTGTTGATGGCGGCGGTAGTCTCATGCAACGTTGGTGAGGATGGATGCCCCTCCTCTGCCTTGATGCTTGCGCAGTGGCGACGCGCCTGTCTGGTTGCATTGTCAGCAAACTGGCGCGAGATCACATGCTCAAGACGAACATTATTATTCGCTTGTCGGTTTGATGCATGGGCTGATAGAGAAATATTATATTGAACATTATTGCTATTATGCATTACTAAGCATGGCCCACCCCTCTTCCGTCGGCTGCAATCGCAGCGCGGCCTCTTTTTGTCCATTCCAAGTCTCCTCGGCCTAATGCCATCAATTCTTCACTGCCCTACGTTGAGCACGTGAAACTCTCAGCCTTCGCCTGATCACCGCCACTGGTGAACTTTTGAGTTGACGGATACGGGCAAACCGGCCTCTGCCTCAGGACCTCGGTGGTCGGGTCAGTCGCGTTCTTCCACGTTGTCGCGATGAGCGAGTCCGGTGCGGCACCGCCGTCAACCCACTGCTGGAGCGCTAGAAGGGCATCGTGTGTCGCATCGGAGTAGCCCGGCACCGAGTAGTTGCCACCGCCGAGGAGCTGTTCGGCCTGTCCAGGTCCGGCGATGTACCAAGGCGCGTCGACGGTCGTCGTCTTGTGTCCCAGTCCTGGGAGGAAGAAGAGACGGAACCAAGCGCGGACGGCCTCGACGTCGCCGCCGGACTGCGCGACAACCTTGTCGTAGTAGACTTGGGACGCCTTGGCTGGGACGTCAGCATCAGACAGGCCGTGGTACATGATGATCTTGCCGCCGAGGCTGGAGAACTTGGTCAGGTTGAAGGTGTTGACATCAAGTTCACCAGGGTTCGTTTCGTTGGCGTAGTCGGGGACAGTCTCGTTGTAGCTCGACCACGCCCACTCCGCGTCATTGAAAAGGAAGTACTTCATATAACCAACGGCCACCTCATTCAGCTCCGAACCGTTACCGCCACCCAGCAGCGAACCCCATCCGTATTCGGAGGAGGGGCTGACGCCTGGGAAGACAGTCTCGTCGTTGACCTTGTAGTCGGCGTACAGTGCCTGGGCAACAGTGACCTGCTCAGCAAAAAGGCAAGCTGTCGCGTCGACGCCATCTTTACCGCAGGTGAAGAGGTCATAGTTGACAGTGCAGTTGCTGGGGTCGCTGACGATGCTGTCCTCGACTCCATCAGCCGCGTCGCACTGCTTCCTGACGGCATCACCAATCACCGTGTACTTCTCGGCGGGAATGTGCTTCGCGTTGTCGGTGGGCAGGTTGGTGATGCCAATCGCAATCCTCCAGCTTTGCAGATGGCTCTGCCACCAAGCCGGGGCACCGATCAACAGCGCCGAAAAGTCGCGAGGGTACATCTCAGCAGCCTTGAGACCTTGCCGACCGCCATCTGACGTGCCAGAGAAGTAGGAAGCTGTAGGGGCCAGGCCGTAGTACTTCTCGACGACTCTCTGAGCCAGCGCGAGGGAGTTGTGCAGTGCCCTATGTCCGTAATCCAGCTTGGCACCGTTGTTGCCCAGCGCCCAAGTGAGATTGCGCTGGGTAGAGTTGTGTCCGGCATCGGTCGCCAGTGTGACGAAGCCGTACTTGACGCCGACGGCCATGGCCGGGGCGTTGACGCCTCCTGAAAAGCCATCATTGCCTACGGTGAGGATCTTGTTGTTCCAATCGTCTGGCAGGAAGATGGCAAACTTGTACTCATTTCCCTCCGAGGTCTTCGCAATGAAGCTCACAGCGCAGAGACTGGGCAGGTTCGTGACGTTACCCGGGAAGGCGACGTTTCCCTCTTCGGAGAAGCCGTTGCCGGCATCGACCGACTCCACGGTTGAGATGGAGGCGTTGGCGTTGATCCAGTAGCTGATCAGCCTCGGGGTGCATGATGTCGAGTTCGTAGCAGCAACCTGCCGCAACGCGGCTAGCGCAAGTGTGAGGGAAGCAGACCACTTCATCTTGAATCTTTTGTCGATGAATTCTTGAGACGATGGAGTATTGGAGTCCTTGGCCTCTGCGGGCAGTACCCGCTATTTAAAATCCGCAACATTGGAATGAGTGATTTTGAGGATTTGTTGGCCACGTTTTCATTTTGCCACATTTCATCACATCAAAAGCAGCCTCTGTTTACATCTACACATCTGTTTGCGGCTGGCCTCTGGGGCTCTCGGCGCTCATCTGACGATGCGAGTTGACATTCCTACACGACCAATGAACTCTCAACTCCTGAGACATCGTCTTTCCGCTCTCGGCTCTGTCCAATGAGTGATCCTGATTATTGCCCGAAATGATGCGCATCATACCATGCGTTTGTCCGCTCACGGCTATCTTAGCGCTAACATTAACTAGATTAACGTTGTTGCTTGTACGAGCTATCAAAGGCCAGGATCGAGGGCATGTTCGTCGAAATGCGTCTTGGCGCAGACAGTAAGGTGACAAGGGTTGCTTCTTTCTCGCATCGGACAGGTGAATGCACGGATCAATAAGAAGGGCACGACGGCACGACGGATCTCTGAAGGGAATTATGAAAGCTGTTTAATCGATGCTATGGAGTGCTAATGAGTGTAGGGACAAGTACGCAGGCAACTGATCGACCAATGTCCTTAATCTTGCCGAGGAAAGACTGCCAAGACCGCTTGCGGGGAAGTTAGGTCAAGGAACGAAATCGCAGCGCGGGCCCGGCGAGATTGGAGAATGAAGTCGGAAACAAAAAGCCATGAAGTGGGTGAAGTGACACAAGAAGCGCGAAGCCCGCCATCAAGACACGTCCTTTCCACACGGCGCCTCATGATCTCTTCTTGAAGACGAATGAACGCCATTTCACCCTCGCCGTACAGTAGGGGCATGCTGACCCCGAATAGTCCAAGCAAACGATAGGCCTAGTCTTCGATTCTGGTTGTTTTTCTCTTTGCAGCCCAAGACATTCTCTGCGCGATGCTATACCGACCTAAAATTCCGTGCTCGAAGAACGTATGGTCGATGCCGGTTATCTTGCCCAGAGGCTCTCGCATCCGATCGCGAGTACCAATTTCGTACCAGTCATCTGAGTAGAATACGACTGTAGAGGGGGCAATGAGCTCTTGGAGCGTCCAAACACGCGTAAACCACCGACAGTTCATGAAGGTCTTAGAGTAGCCACCAAGAACGTCAACATCTTTCTTGGGGACGTCTTCGAGGTACGCATAACAGACACGTGAGTTCTGGTACCAGACCCACATAGAATTGATGGCTTCCGTCAACTCAGAAGAGCTTGTTTCGTCTATGCAACAAGTGTCGATCCACTGATAAGTCAGTTCATGAGAGCTTTCCAGTTGTTGTGAGGGTTCCACGCCATGGACGTCACAAACAGGTTGCAAGGGTCTACTTACTAAGTAATCAAACCCATCCGACAATGCCTGATTACATGCCCCGATGCGTTCTTGTAGCCCTTCAGACTAGGCGCTTTTCCGGCTAGTAGATCCTGGAGTGTGATTTCCCCCGGACCCCAAGTATGGGATAGGATAGCATATGGTATGCGAGAATGATTGAATACTCGTAGTTCTTTCGTCCGCGTATTCAGGAGCCGCATTTTACTCAACAGGATTGGATTCAAGCCAATCAAAGCATATGGCGCACATAAATTCCGGTCTTTTTGAAGCTGAACAGGACTGGTCAGATCGAATGCAGGGGCAATCATCTAAATAAAGGATCAGATGAGTTTGCTCAATTAGGACGATGCAGTGTTACCTGCACAATCTATCACGTGCAGCTACTAGGATAAATAAGCTAGCCAGGCACATGGCTAGTTTTGTGGTACCACTCAAGTTTTGATTAAACCCTCAGGCGTGCTAAAGTACTAGGCTTGTTGCCTTATGACATGTAGCGGAATGACGGATGCCTGTAACCCAGTCGGCTCTGTTCAGCTTCCGTCCTGCCATCCAGGCGGTGATCCCTTTTTCCAGCGGCTCTTGTTTTGTTCTCATACAAGCAATAAAATATTCCGAATATCGCGAGTAGAACGGTTAGACTCTGTCCCACAAGATTTATGGTGTGTCCAGTGTAATATTTCGGAGCGTCTTTGAACGTATAGGTCCACCTGTCGTACCCATCAGTAAAACTATGGACATGGAGATAATTGTTGTAAACAGAAGTCAAGGGCTGCGGCGTCATAGCCGCCTGATAGGTTCGTAAGACATCTACTTACGTCGCAACAATTCCACCCATGGTGCCAATGGAAACAACATAGGCACTCGTTACTGCGCGAACAGAAGGGCCTGCCGAGTCTGTTGTCCAGTGTGTCAGCTTGTTCCACTTTCCTCAAGTCGACCGAAGGTCATCGGCAAATATTCGTCGGCACTACATGTAGACTTACTGTTCATCGCCCAACTCACTGCAATAGTATTAGCATAAGAATTGCACTGCAACAAAGGTGCAGACTTACAAAACCCTGGACCACCTGGAAAAGCACCTGCTGTGACGAAGAAGACCTGAAATTATTAGCAAACCTAAGAGGCAAATAAAGCGAAAGGGAATGCTTACACCCATATATCTAATGTTAGCATCGGTCGCGAATCGCAAAATCGCGAACCCGATCACGGCAATCATCGAAAACACGGCGAGGTATATGCCGCGTTGACGTGTTCGATCGCTGAACCACGCGATGATAATGGCAGTGATAGCAGCCACAACGTAAGGTGGTACTGAGTACAGCTGCGCTCGGGTTGCTGTCCAGCCCAAGTCGGCAAGAATAGTCGGCATAAATACCGAAATTCCCTGAACGGTGATGTTGATTAGGAAGAAACCAAAGGCGCACGTGTAATTGTGGATGCAGAACACGGCTCGCTTCATGTCAGAAAGAGTGACTTTCTGATCAGCATCGGCCTTGTGCTGGCGCTGCAGACGTTCTACCGCAATCGCTCGTTGTCGTTCGTCAAGGAAGTAAGCCGTAGCAGGATTCGTCGGCATCCAAAGAGGCGCAAACCCTCCGAAAAGGATTGTGACGAATCCCTCGAAGAAGAAGATGTTTCTCCATGTATGGATAGGTGCGCTATCGAAACCCCACTCAGGAATGCGAGAGAGACCAGTAGCGAGCAGACCGCCAAACGCGCCGGCTAATGATGCTGCTGAAATGAAGATGCCCAGGCGAAACAAAAGCTCCTCTCTCTTGTAAAAGCTGCTCAGGAAGAAGGAGAAACCCGGCATGGCGCCACCTTCGAAGATTCCTAGGAAGGCGCGGGCCACAATGAGTCCTTCATATGAGCCTACGAAAGCCGTGCAAAGTGAGACAAGTCCGAAGCCAACGACCAGAAATGGCAGGTAGAATCGTGGTCCAACGCGCTTGAGAACGATGTTGCTCGGCACTTCGACGAGGAGGTAGATGATGTAAAAAATAGACAGCGCCCAGTTGAATCGGTACCCTTCAAGGTTGATATCCTTGGCCATGCCCTGGATCCTGGCATTTCCAATGTTCGCTCGATCTAAGAACTGTTTAATTCCGACTGTCGGTTGGTAAGTAGTTACGTGACAGGCGGTTGACATTCCACGGAAAGGAAAAATCACATACGCAGAGAAGATACAAGGTTGTCACCAGTGGGACAGTGTGCCAGTCGAGCTTGCGCCTGATGACCTGCTCCTCCGCTTCCGTCCACTCTAGCTGTACGGGCTCGTCCGCATACTGGATAGATTCGGACTTGACGTCGACGGTCGTCGGCTCGTTGTACTCTGTTTTAGACATCATCAAAAGTTAGGTCCTTCATGACCCTGAGAAATGCTCTAGCGCCAGAAACTGAAGAGGGGAAAGGAGGGAAGCTTACGTTTCTTATCAAACTCGATCGGTATCTCGTCTATTGTGGAGAGCACCATCTTGACAGCTGGCTGAGACGATGCTCGGAATCCTTTGAACGCAGACCTTCCGAAAATACAACGTTGAAGGCTGGAAAATTTGCCAAGCAGCCCGTGGATGCGACGTTGAAAACAGCCAAGCCCACTAAGTGTAGCTTGAATGAGGGGTTAAGGCACTTGGCCCCTATTATTATCTATCCAAAGCCACTAGAGAGCGGGAAGCAAGTTTGAATAGTTGGCACGGACAGTTAATCACCATCAGTCTTTCTTCGGCAGATGTCTAGTTGCCTGTCAAGGATGGCACGTTCGGCCCAAGAATGCGGGGTACGGGAGGAAGAACACTTGGGTCTCTTGGGTTTCTAGGACTCCTTCACAGCTCGACTCAGAATAAGTCGCATTGAAGTGGGCGGCCGTGGAACCGAGGGTTGGCACTTCGCTGTGGTTTGAGCTGAATATGGTTTGGAGTCTGTCACACCCGTCTAGTAAGTCCGCCTCCGCAACCTTGGGTCTGTCTAACTTCACTCAACCATCTGAATTTTGAGGCAAAAGGCCTTTCCCCACGTCGCAAGCCGAAAAGGAAATTTGGTTACCTTTTGCGAATTGGTGTGTTCCCTGTTACAGTCGATGTTTTCACCGACCGCGTGGCTCAGCTACTTTTCATCCGGACCCTTCGGAACCGAGTAGGTTGCTGACAATGGGTTTCGCTACTTTGACGTCAAGGCCGTCACAAGATGACAGAGCACAATGATAAAGTCAAGTCATTGAAGTATGTCGTGTAACTGCAGGCGTTCCTATTGGGCTTGCACCCACCAAGGCCAGACTTCTCGGAAGGGTTGTTACGAGTGCAACTTATCTAGATCGTGGTTAGCAGCATACCCACGCCGCACTCACGCAGCCCCCATGCAACCTTCAACTTTAACTGCCATAGCGAATCAGAACCAAAGTCCCCAAGAATTACCAATAATTATGTGCACACAATAAGCACTAAGGTGTTCATGTACCATCGCACTTGTTTGTTGCCAAGGCGAACGAAGACCTCTCTAGATGGTGGAATAGGGTCGTCAGATGTTCGTGCACGGCCAATGGTGCTTCGCTAGGGATACTTCGAGTGAAACATGCGCCGAGAGAGTCAATCGCATCATCGGTTCCAAAGTCGGATACAAATGCACGTCAAAACGAACGGCCGTCCAATTGCAGCTAAGGGTAGGTAGGTTCACAAAAGGGTCCTGAAATATGGCCCATGGGTTCATGGGCGAGTAAAGGTATAATGCCATAATTCGCTTCGTCATGCTATGACATGTCTAAGCTGATAACGTCAAATGTAGCAGTGTTCAATCTTCTGTCTGTTGAGCTTTCTCATGGCGGAAAAACTCTCAGAGCTGCAACTCTACATTTAGTCTTGATTACAAGCCAGGTTCTAAGCTCATAATGCTCGAAGAAATCCCCTCTTCCGCCTCGGTGGCTCAACTCCTGGCTGCTTGGGTATTTGTTTCTCAAGGTCATATCTGTGCAAGTGAAAGTGTGGGAGTTTGATCTCCTTGCGACGAATTTCTTTTTCATCTTTCCATCTCAAGATGTAACATGCTGGCACGAACAAGATCGTGTTAACCGACACCCACGCAATCAAGACGCCAAAGTTGAGACCAATGCGCGAGTGCAAGTCAAACAAGATCTGTCGGCTGCCTTCAATCACATGATGGTAAGGCCATGCGTATGCCCACCGGTAGAATCCAGGCGCAATATCAGGAGGCCAGAATCCGGTCAAGGTGTTAGTGAGAGTCCAAAACGTTAGCCACAACCCGACCCATCGAGGGCCGATGATCATCGCCATATTCTCACAGGCCATCCCAAGTGCCGCCATACCAAAAAAGTTCAACAGCCAGAAGACGATGAAGGAAGCTTTTCCGTACGCGTTTGGATTCTTGGCCACCTCTACCGCCGAAGCTGGCGGATTGGAGAAGGGTACTTGAAAGACAAGGGAGATTAGACAGTAAACGAGCGAGAGAAAGAAATAGGCGGCCATAAGCGACAAGTATCTGCGTATGACGTAGTGCCAATAGTGCACGGGAGGATGTCCCTCAGGCACAATGCATTTCTAAATATTGGGTTTAGTTTTGCATCAAAGCATTGAAAGCTCGGACTTACCATGTCATCGGCGAGGTAATAGGTGAAGCCAAGATGAGCAATAAGAAAGCTTAGCCCAAAGGTTACTGCGGGAATTGCCGCCGGCGGTCCAAACGGTCGGAGGTCCAGCATCAGAGGTGACACCCCGGGATTGACGGCGCTTGCAGCCTGCCGCAGAGTCTCCTTTGTCAGGGACTCATTGGCCATGATCATATCACCCCATGTCTTGCCAAACGTTTCCGTTAAACTTGACGTGAACGAGGTCAGGCTTGGCAAGATGTAGCTGTACGTCATAAATGAGTCCCGGCCAGACATTGTGATGATTTGGACTGCGCCTGTCGGGTCGTATGAAGAGTTGCCGATTGAGACTGCCTCTTGCAAAAGAGCTGTTGCGTTCGGATTGATGATGATTGCAGACCATGCTTTAAAGTGATAGACCGCTTCGCGAACTTTCATTGGGTCGAATCCGAACTCGTTTGCGTCGCGTATTTGATATCCGATTGAAGGTATGGGGCTCCATAGTGTCTCGTTGGCCAAATTGATGACTGTCGGACCTACAAGTGGCGTGATGTCGCTGTAGGGAGCGGATTTACCATCAAAGTCGACAACAAAACAGACGAGAGAGGTGAGGTTCTCTTCAATACGAAATACGATGCCCCAGTAGAGGCAAAGAATGAGGAACATCGAGAAACAGATGATGAAAGCTGAAAATGGTGAGTTTTGGCAACCAATCAGCGAGCAGAGCTCGGACATGACTTACTGTTTCTGCACCACATTATGGATATATGCTTTCGTAACTATGCAAGAGCAAGATCAGTCTCGACGCTGATTTATAAAGTATCCGAGGCTGAGTCTAAGGTAAGCTGCACTTACTGTTGCCAACCCCGGGTCCCACCAGCTGACTGACTGCGATGGAAGGTTCTCATGCTCAGGTAAGCGACTTTTCATCCAGTCCCCGGCAAGATCTGCCCTTTGAGTGTCGAGGCTATTCAGAACGCTTCTTGACTGGTCGTCTCGGGAGGCTTGCGCGGCGGCGTTTGGCTCTCGGCGACCGCTGTTGTCGACATCGGTATCGATGTGCATCTCGAAGCCCGCACTATTTTTGTAGTAGTCTTTCAAAGAGTATAAATCTCCAACTTTGTGATTGAAAACCCAAACTCGGTTATTAAAAGGTCGTTTTGTACCTAGTTATGAGCCAACTCGCCTTCCGTTGCAAAACCTCCGGCAGTGTAGTTGTGGACTATGATTGATAGAGTTACCCATATTTGTGTGACCTCACCAGCATCAATGGTGGAGATGAACAGCGGACAAGTTAGTCCGGATGGGTGATTATTCGTCATTTAAGTGTTCTGATACATGTGTTCCTTGAGTCGACGTGGGTTTCGTTCGGTCGGCCGATAGTCTACACGGCGGGCCATTTGAGTGATCGTCTCTCAGCTGAAGTGCAGGCTCAGGTTAATCGAATCTCGATCAGGCGCTAACTCGGCCTCTACCTAAGCACGCCGAAGTATTTTTTCAGAATCTCTGCAGGTCATCGAACTATCCCAACCGAATAGATTTCGTGGCCCATTCTTACATGCAGGAGTCACTGTTCATGTGGGCAATCTGCTCGGTTGATATATTGGTCATTGTTGAGGAGCCTATCCTCACAATATCTGTAAAGTGGGTTCGTGATGAGTCTCGACTCCTTGCATTATTGTTAACACTTGACGTCAGAAAAATGTCATCAGATTATAGTGGAGCAAAGAGCCTTCAAGAAGTCTCCTTGGTAACTCATTGTCGGCTCGGCGCTTTTCAGCAACTGTCACAATGCGTATAGTAGTAAGGTACGATATGGTGGATTGCGGCAATGAGCCGGGAGAATATGTCCGCAAAGTAGCTTTGCGTACGGGGCATTGAGGTTCTCGCATGTGGCAAGATAGAAGGAAACTATCATGAGCAGTTCGGGTTTGAAGTGGAGCACGCCGAGATAATAACCCCGGTGCATTTGAGGAAGCGGTGGTTGATGAGGAAGCTTTTGCATCATAATAGTTGAAATATCACAGGATCGAGATGGCCTCCATTCCCAATTAAGAAAATGGCGGCCATCGATACTGTCATCTATCCGGAACGTTGGCTCCTTCACAGTCACGCGCATAGCAAAATGGGCTAGACGTGCATCGTTGGTCTAGTGTCTTGAGTTGAACTCAGAACAATGCGGTACTACATCTTGAAACGGTCTAGAAAAGTCACGGGCTCTCCAAATCATCCCTAGAGACTTTAGAAGGCCACATGTGTGCCATCAAAGAATAACGAGTGGCTAGAACCCAAGTAAAACCTTTCGCCAATTGATCTTCTTCTTCCCACTCTCAGTCGCCGCCGTTCCGTAACCCTCCTCCTGCACATCATGTTGCCCGACAATGGAGAGGAACACGTCGTTGAGCGTGGTCGGACTGACACTATGATGCTCGATGCCCAAAACATCCTTATTCTCCTCCAACATCACGATGAGTTGCCCAATCGCACTCAATTGGCGGTTCTCCCTACTCTGCCTCGTGCTTCTGCCCCGAAGACTCTGCTGAGATGTTTGCAGCACGTCCGACGCTACGACCGAAAATCGCAACTGCCCGTGATATGTTTCACGGAGGGACACTGCTGCAGAATCCATACTCGCATACGATCCATCTCTTCCGGCGTCGAGTGTGGAGCAGTGCGACCGGCCAGATGCACATACAAGGAGTCTCCGAAGCGGCCCTGAAGCTGCTCAACTTCACCAAGGGCCAACATGCGCTGTGCAATGATGCCAGCCCGATTCGCAAGCGCATCGGCCTCTTCCATGCTGTCCGTTGTCAAAAGGATAGAACGGCCTGGCTCAATCGTGCTGAGAGTTCGCCACATGATGCGCTTCGCGGCGGCATCCAGGCCTGAAGATGGCTCATCAAGCAGAATCACTGACGGGTTTCCTGTAACAGCGATGCCGAGGGAGAGTTTGCGTTTGTTGCCCCCTGACGAGTGTTGCGCCATGACATTGACATGAGCATCAAGGCCGACTGCAACGCACAACTGCTCGAACTTGCTGCTTCACATCGTTAACTCCACGCAGTCTGGCATAGTGACGGAGATCTTCGAAAACTGTCATAGACTCGACTGCATCGAATTGCGGACAGACTCCGAGATTTGACCTGGCAAGAGCTCTCTGGTTGGTAACGGAGACCTGCGCGACAAAAACATCGCCGCCGTTGCGGCTTGGCTGTATGTCACCACGGATGAGTGAGATGGTTGTTGATTTTCCCGGCACCGTTAGGGCCGAGAAGTGAAAAGATCTCCCCATGTCGCACACCAAAGGACACGTTGTCAACGGCAGTAAAGTTACCAAACTTCTTCGTCAAATGCTTGAGTTGGAGCCCGTCGCTGTTCGTAGTCGACTCAACTCGCAAGAGTTCGTTGGCAACCTCAGGATCCTCCTGCGCTTGCTCAGCTCTGATGTCGGCGCTTCTGCTACGCTTGAAAGCCGAAGGCAGCTTGTTTCCGCTGTCGTGGTAGAGAAGAATGCTAAATAGAAGGCTGGCCTGCAAGACGAGGTAGAGGATTGGACCTCCGTACGCCTTGATTGCGCCTGGATAGCCAAGGCCGGTAGCAGTGCATGCCAACGAGAAGGTGTTGAGACCGATGAGAAGGGCTCGGAAGACAGAAGTAACAGGAAAGAAGGCAGAGATAGTGTAATGCCCTATCAGAATATTGCGATCTGTGACAGTGGACGGCGAGAAGGTGACTATGTAGAGAAAGGCGATAAGATAGATCGCAAACCCAACACTGTTGTAGGCCATAATTGCAGCAAACGTCGCGACTTGGCTATTGGTGAAGAGCGAAACTACATACGACAGCAGGATAGAGGTGATGCCATACAGCAAGAACACCGGGAAAAGGTAGCCCGAAGCATACCAGATGTCGCATGAGACGGCAAAAATGATAGCTGCGATGAGAAGAGGGAGGAAGAAGACCCCAAAGTCGAGGATGAGGTGCGACGTCCAGAGAGACAACGACCGCACTCCGCTATAGTACTGCAAACCACGAGCATGGCTGTGTCTCTCGGCATTCGGATACAATCCAAAGAACAACGGGATGATCGAGCATACGATGCTGAAGAATATGGTCAATTGAAATGTGGATGACGTCGAAGAGGGAATAACACTGTCAAATGGGGTGTATGTGGCCGCAATGCTGATATTCGTCTTCATGACAGTGAGTAAGTTCTGTACGATAACAGCAGCGAGGACTGCTCCTGTTCCCCCATTATCTGCTCGATACGCAATTGTTGAGGGTGTATCTGAGCTGCCGGTCCAAAATCCACCGGGAGTAACATTCTTGCGATTGTCTTCGACGTAACGTATAAAGTCGGTGCAGGTGGCACTCTGTAGAAGGTTGGACTCTGTGGAAAAGTCGACTCCCGGCATTAAGAAGCCAAAAAGTTCGCCAAATGTTGAGCTAGAGAAGGAGGAAGAAGGACCGGCAGCAACAATTGCTCCGTCAAACGCCTTCTTATAGTTGTCGAAGCCTTCCGCTGAAGCTTGACTGAAGTCCGCCACATCGCATCTAGCAGGGCTCTCGTCAGCGACGAGGAGCTGCATAAGTGCCGCGGCAATGATCGGCACAAGAAAAACGATGACGTATGGAATCCAGTTGGTCTTGAGTAGTGTGAGGCGTTTGCGAATCTGAATAGGGGTCTGCTCCAAGAACCCCGTCTGACGGCCAGGTTGAAGCCCCAACGGGTCTTGTCCCCCGTTCATGACAGGATTTTCTGTGAGTCCTTTGCCGGAGTCTACTGATCCATGGGCTCTCTCTTGATGAAGAAACTGAAGACTCTCCCCTTTCACCTCCTTGGCTACACTGAGGAAGACGTGTTAAATGTTCGGACTGGAGATGCGATAGGAAATGCTATGAGCCTCGAGGGTGCGGATTACGTCGGCGGCGATGCTCGATGAGGGCGCGGTATAATTAGATCATGGTGTTTAATGACACAGCTAACGTAGCTCCGCGGACTTCTGGAGGAGCTCTCATATCCTTTGAATTGAGGACGTGAATGCGGTAGCCATCTCCGAGAGCGTTCTTCAGGGCTACGAACGAGCCCTCAGCCTTTAAGCTGCCCTTAGACAGTGTCGCAATGTTATCGGCAAGTAAGTCGGCTTCGTCGAGGAAATGCGTCGTCAGAATGATGGTCCTCTTGCCACGTTCCGAGAGAAGTATATCCCAAATTTTCCGCCGTGAGAGCGCGTCAATGCCGGAAGACACTTCATCGACGCAGCAGACGGCACTGCCACCGGTCAACATTATGCTAAGCTGAAGCTTGCGCTTTGGTCCGCCAGATAGATGTGATTGAGACGTTCGCTTGGTCGAAAGGCCAATCGAGTCGATCAAGTGCTTTGAATCCCCCTTGCTCGCAATGCTCCATGGAGACTTGAGTTGATTGAAGATGGTAATGTGTTCGGCAACAGTGAGTTCATCCCAAAGAACGTTTTTCTATGGGGCGATGCCGATTCCGCCAGAGGCATCCATGGAGACACTGCCATGATTGAAGCAACTGATTACGGCGATGGCATCAAGTGTCGTACTCTTGCCGCTTCCATTAGCACCGAGAAGTGCTAGGATCTGCCCGCGTTTTGCCGTTAGGTCGAGATGGTCAATGGCAACCATGGGAGCACGCGGTCTGGAGATGAAGGTGAAAACCCGTCGCAACAGACTTGGTCGGTAGACCTTTGTCAAGCCATCAATGGCAACAGCGTCCTGCGGCTGAACACCGTCGCCCTTGTAAACCTTGCGACTTTCAGAGCCGACTCCGTGAATCCGACGTTCGACGTAGGCAGCCAGCAGCGGGTAGATGATGAACTGCAGGATGAGGAAAATCCAGATAACAATGCCCGGAAGATTTGAGTTACTTCCAGGTGGCGTCTCCAAAAGATTCATCGGTTGCCCCTCGCCCTCAAATCGCGCCATGGATCTGATGAAGAAGACGAAGGCGCATGATGTGAAGAGCAGGCTCAAGACGGCGACGGCGCCAGTGCTTGGATTTGGGAGCGCCTGTGCCAGAACACCAAGGAGAACGTAGATCAAAGAGTTGATGACACCGGAAAGCTGAGCCTTCTTGAAGAAAGTGGCGCCGAGAATAGCCTGCGAAGTGAGAGCCAGGCCGCCTAGGATGAAAAAGACGAGAACGATGCCGATACTAGTTTCGCTCCAGATCATGCTCCTCGCTATGACTGAAGCGACGAACCAGCCTGGAAAGTAGATTGTGGCAAAAGAGTAGAAGTTTGACAACATCCTGATAACCTGTGCCTCCCAGTCGTAGCGTGTTGACATCATGGAGTCGATGAGCTGGGAGAGCCCCTTCTCCCGCTCGGTTGCGACGTGACCCGGAAGATGGTAGCTGACTCCGATCAACGCTAGGATGAAAGAGACTGCCAGATAGTCAATGATAGTCTTTTGGTACTTCCTTCGGACGCTGGCCTGCCGTTCGTCTTCGGTATCGTTGGCGAACCCCCACTCTTGGATATTCTCCAGAGGCGCTGAACTACCATCTGTCGAGTTGACGCTGGCAATGGCAGAGTCGACGGCATGTTGAAGGGAGAGAGTGTACACTTGAACGTCACTGTCATCTTTCTTGACCTTGAAGGATGACCCGAACGCGCCATCTCCTCGCAAAGTGTAGTTCCAAAGGCCTCCATCGCCCTGAGTGGGGGAAGCATGGAAGATGACGGCGCCGTAGCAGGAAGTAGTCGCACGGAAAGACGAACGGCAGATAGAGTCAAGATCTGACGTGTTTGTAATTGTTGTTGCATTTCTTCCAGCCGAAGAAACCTGGGCAGAGATCGCCGTTATCGTGCGGTCTACATCGCCGCCTGATAGTCCACTGTTGACGAGAACAACAGTATCACGCGAGCCATCAGAAGCGGCAAGTCCCTCAGCTAGTGATCTTATGGGTCGGGGATCGGCAATGCCAAAGTCGTTCGATGGACTGATGAGATTCTTGCCAATGCCGAGGTACACTGTGAGGATGATCGGCAGAAGGATGGCGGTGTAGATTGTTGAGACGGGATGGCGGGCGAGCAGGATAATGAAGTTCTTGGTCGAAAGGATACCGACTGGGCGCCATAATGCGGACTTTGGTGCCGCCATGGCAACGTTTGGGGGCCAATTTGCGTGGAAATGCCGAGTGGTGGTGTTAGAAGTGTGGTCGTGAGGACTAAAGATGTCGTCTTCCTCGATGCTTCGTAGAAGAAAAGTAGTGAAGTGTGGCAAAGCGAAGAAGAGTGTGTCACTATCCTATGAAGGACAAGTTCCATAAAGAATCACTGGCGTCTCACAGGATATATGAAGGGCCACAGATCAAGACCTAAGAGACAAGATTCAGGGACAACTCTGTGCCAACAATGGCACCTCCATGTCAGCATAGCCATAGGGCTAAGCGATACAGCCATATCTGCCCAACGGCTATGGTGGCAAGCAAGGACGCCTTCCTCACATTTGCTCTTTTGGGACATTCAAGAGCCAAAAGTAAGATAGCTGCACGAGTAACAAGCTAAACCGAGAGACTGGTGCCGCAAGGGCATGCTATGAGAAAACCTCAACAGGGGCCAAATGAGGCAGAAATGCACTGGAATCGTGGCATGCGAAGCTGGTTGGCCAGGTTTCGATGTGGTGAAGGATGGCTGATAATTCCACGTGCATCGTCGCGTCTTCGCTGAGCCTGAAGCCTTTTTTCTGTGCATCGCTAGACTGTGTTTTGAATGAACTTCTGTTTGCCTAATGCGGTTAGAATGCCACTGTCAGATCCCTCAGCCACCGATGCCGCCAATGACGGCATCAGTCTCAAGCCCCATTCTGAAGCTTAGAGAGGCACAGGTTCTGGGTGCCTGGGAGTGTTGGGGTCTTGATGCGACCTCGAATAGCCCTTTTGGGAATAACTCGGCTTTGCATACCGCCCGACTTGAGTGTCTCACGACGGGGACTCGGCTACACCAAAGCTTGTATGGATGTTGCTGAGTATTGTACGAGCCGTTGGCAGGAAATTCTGTCAATTTCAGAAGTACAATTGATGCGACATGATTGGACTTGTGTCTTTCGATTGGCATTCACTGTTGTGGCGTCTGAGAATGTCATTGCTCAAGTCCATCAATAATGGTTGCAAAGTAATTTCAGCGTTGCTTTGTTGGTGGTTCCCATTTTGCTATTTTACATCAACAGGGCGACGGCACGACCAGCTTCCGCGTTTGGATCATGCATCTCAGCAGACAGTGAGATAAGTCAGTAAGAGTTGATTCCTCGAGATATATTGCCGAACCAGTTCCAAAATTTGCCTGTCATTAATCCTCTCGTCCGATTTGACGAGGTGGGTGAGCGGAAGGGCAGATCATACCTAAGGTAGCTGACTTGATATTGGAACCACGAGCAGTTTACATCTGGTTGGACTGGTAACGTCAGACCCATGAGAATCACATGCAATTCCATCTTTCTCTAGATCATTTTCTGTTAATTTCCCCGTTCGTGACCGACATAATTGCTCTCACACCTGAAACCCGGCATCCGCAGCCCCATCTCAGATGTGGGTATAACATCATACGGTCCTCTGGCGCAACGGTAGCGCGTTCGACTCCAGCTTCGGAATTCATCGAAAGGTTATCTGTTCAAATCAGGTGGGGATCAGGATGACAGTGCTGTGTGCAAGCCTTTTGCCCTTAGTTTTGTTCTGGACCGTAGATTTCGTCATCCAGCGACTCAGTTGAAGGTAGTTGTCAAGGAGGCTTCGCGCAGAGTGAAGGAGTCGACAAGGCACTGGTAGGTATTGGTTGTGACTAGCATTCGATCCTATCTTCCTCTAGGATTTTCCTCCGCAGCCTCTGCCTTCTTATGGTTTTGCGGGTTGATTAACAATAGTCCGCTTTGACCCACTCCGTAGCCGGTACTCCCCCGGTTCTTTGCCGGTGCTCCCCCCGTGCCCCTCCGGCGCACCTGACTGCGGTGCTCCGGTGCCCCTCCGGCGCACCTGACAGTAGTTGAAGGATTTGAGGAGCCGCCATTGCGGCATGAACGGCTAGCAAAGCTTCGGCATCTTGTAAGCAACCATACGACTTCAAAGTGAGTAACTTTGAGCCTCAAACGACCAGAATTATGCCTTCTATTTTTGCTTTGGGTCGATCAGGGCTCAATTTTATCTATGCGTGACCGAGGCGAGAGACCGAGATTGACCGAACCTCACCGAATAGACCAAGGAGTTCCTTTGGTTACTGACGTGAAGCAACGACCTATCAACCCCACAAAGTACCATCCTGCAATCGATTGCATAGTTCTCAAGTGATGTGTATCTGAGAAGAATCGCACGGAGTCAATTCGTTAACTATTCTATCTTTGTTCCACAGTAGTAATACCATGACCAGTGAACCCCCACAGATGTCTCGAGCAATCCAGCGATTAGGTAACTAAATTACTTCGAAATCCACCTATTTCAGCTCATGCATTCCCATTCATACGCTTCTATAAGGCGGTACGACAGTTTGACTAAACCGTTTACCTCAATTCTCACCACACGTATGGCCGGATTCCTCCAAGAACCGGATTTGGCGGACGGAGTAATCCCGCCCATGATAGATCATGGTCCGAGCTTTCGGCGCTGGCCCGCGACCCAGCGTCTCGGAGGTCGGAGGCGTGGTTGAGAACTCCGACAGGGACCTAAATGTTCCCTGGACTTGTGAACAGTACTATATGTAGGTAAGTAGCCTTGAGACGGGCTCTGAATATTGAGCGTTCTTCTAAGTGAGAAGTTCTTGTAGTAAGCTATTCAATTGAGGGTATTAAATTATCCTTATGAATATAATGTCCGCCCGCGCTCTCGAAGCTCTCCGCAAGTTCACCTCTTGTGACGTAAGTGCCTCTCAAACCGAGGTCCGCAAACGGCTGGTTATGGCTATCCAATGCCACAGCTCCGTGAAAAAAGAAAACACCCATTACTGACGTTGGAAACAGATTGGAGATGCTCTCGTCAAGCTCAAAGACCCCCAGGGCGGTTTTTTAGATGGTATCCGCATATTCTCGCCGGGCGCGTCGGGACGCGTCTTCGGCCCCGCAATGACGGTCGAGATGGTGGAGATGAGCAACACCGCGGCACCCAAGCTGGACAAGCACTTTGTCGACCACAATCAGGAGGGCGGCATCATGTACCTCCAGCAACCCAAGGGCTTGCCTTCGGCGTGCTGGGGCGGGCTGATGTCCACTCGGGCAAAGTACCTCGGTGCGGAGGCTGTGGTTGTTGATGGTCGTATGCGAGACGTTGGAGAGCATAATAAGATGGGCTTCGCCGTAAGTCTTCTGTGACATAGAATAAGAGAATGAGAAACTGCAAGGTATCTGGGGATATCTGTACCACAGGCTGACGATCAGAAGACCAGGCTGTTGTGAACGCTACGTGTCGGATTGGAAGTCCAATTCGACCTCGAGGCTGGGCAGCGCAGGGGTCAAATATGAATAGATTCCGACTTCCCACCTAACCTGCGGTTGGAACCTCCCTTTTACATACTAGGCAGAATCAGTCAATACAGAGAACTGACCCTTCGTCACCCCCGAATCCATTGGTTCGAACCGATCGCCTGTGATAGAGGTGATACCAACACCACGAGAGTGGCAAGAAGGTACGGCGGCGCCGTCGGAATGAGAGTTAAGGTATTGCTTCCAAGCTTGAAGCCCTTGACGATGGTGGGGAAGAAATTCTTGAAGCTGTAGGCTGAGGGATTCGCCGTTAACATAACCACCTATTTTACGCTAATGTCAGTATATGAATCGCCATCCCAAGAGTCCAAGATTTAGTATCACTCACAAGTACCCAAGTACGGCGGTCTTTCACTGCAAGTGTCAGCCCGTTCCAAATACTTCTGTCTGCCTCTGGCAAAGAAACTCGATCTCTTCGGATGCGCTCAATAGCGACCCTCTGCTCAGAATCTGTGAGTAACCACTTAGCAAAACCTGACTTTTGTCCCGGAAAGTCCGGAAGTAGCACAAATCCCAAAAGCGCTGCTGTAAAACTGCCCGCTCCTTCGATGATGAACAGTCACTGCCAACCGGCAATACCCCTTGCACCCTCTAGGCCCGAGAGCATGCCGGCAGCAATGAGCCCGGAGAATGTTGTGGCGAGGAGGACACCAGAGTATAAAACAGCAGTGCGCAACGCTAGTTCCTTTCGTGGATACCAGCATGATAGAAGATACGAATCGAAAGATTCAGCTTTCTTGCATGCCAAAAGAGATAGAGAGATTGTAATGTTGATGGTGGATTTCTCCGTATCTCGGGCTGTTCCAACCACTGCTGGTGATGGTAAAGGTCATCTCCGATCATTTGAAACCCTTCAACTCTACATCATGGAGTAGTCCGTGGATAAACGGAGAAGACCGTCAGAATGGAGAAGTCCGGTATCACTTTCAGGACTACTCTGTGAGGTTGGATGTTCGGCTCGGCCATATCTAGAGCCTAGATGCTCACATCTACGAAACAGCTTGCTTCCAGATTGGGCTATGATGCCACGAGTTGTTGCTTAACTCTAGGAATCGCGAACATCCGTCCCATTTCGACGCGGTGTCTGGCCAGGCGTCGGCGTCGGGGGTCCGCAAGACTGAGACCGGAGAGGTGGGCGATTATAGACCTATGATGATCTCGAGTGTTGTGATTTGCTCCCACAACTTAATGGCCTCGGCGTAACTTCGGACTGTGCGCGTCGTTCGCTCTTCCAATGATAACAAATCATTGAACGTAATACATTCTGGTGCCTGAGACGAAATGAAATATGCCTCAAACTAAACTGCTAATGTTCCGATAAAATCTCAAACCATCATGATGTTGGGAGGGCAAGAGTGATTTTGAAGATAAACACGGCACACGGCCAGGCTTGTATGAAGCTAACTTTGGGATTTGTGATGTCAAGGAGGACGCGATCTACATCAAGATTCAAAATGACATCTCATCCTCTGCACTCCAG
Organism: Colletotrichum salicis; assembly: GCA_001563125.1. Classification (NCBI taxonomy): domain Eukaryota; kingdom Fungi; phylum Ascomycota; class Sordariomycetes; order Glomerellales; family Glomerellaceae; genus Colletotrichum; species Colletotrichum salicis. Next base: position 39,631 of record JFFI01001839.1, read on the forward strand.
ATCCTCGTTTCCTAACGCCGACAACGCATCATGCCTCGCCGTGAAGTATAACACGCTTGATATGGTTGAGCGCACTTCCAGCCCGCAGCCATTCAATCTGATTGATCTCGAATGTATGATTCAGCTTGGCCCTCCATCTTTTACCGTGTAAGGTGACAACCTCCATAGTGACCTGCTTCCCGGGCTGTAAATCACCATCTTCGACGTCTACAAGGGTGATATGGTCTTCTCTCTTAATTTTATTATAGTCAGCGAGATCAACAAACGTAAGCGGTAACATTCCCTGCTTCTTCAAGTTTGTCTCGTGGATTCTTGCAAAGCTCTTGGCAATAATGGCAACACCACCCAGGTATCGCGGCTCCAGGGCAGCATGTTCTCGCGGGCTTCCTTCGCCGTAGTTATCGTCCCGATAATACACCATCTGATGCCCGCGCTCTTCATATTCCTCGCGGCTTGGGGCACTGGTTTGATCCAGCCATCGACCTGGTCCGTGGCTTTCCCAATCATCTTGAATGAGCTGGCGTCCGGCAAGAAGGCGTTAGTGGCACCGAGGAGCATGTTGTTACTGATGTTCTCCAGATGACCGCGATACTTGTACCAAGGACCAGCGGGAGAGATGTGATCTGTCGTACACTTGCCGCGGACCTTGATAACAATGCTCATGTCTCGCGCTTCGCCAAGTTGCCATCCGTCAAATGGCGTTAAGAGCTGGAGTCTATCGCTGGTTGCGAGGAAGTTGACCGTCAGCTCCGATGTGTCCGCTAGGACCGGAGGTTGGAAACGGTTGGCACCAGGAGAGAAAAAGACTGGAAGCTCGGGGGCTTGGGGGGTGAGAAGCGGAAATTCTTGGGGGCCCCAGACATACTGGGAACGGGGATGTCGTCGGCCATGAGGTTGAAGGTGAGATTGCCAGCGAACGCAAACGCCGTAGCGAGTTCGGGTGACGTCATGAAGGAATGAGTTGCCGGATTACTGTCATGGCGACATGTGAAGTTGCGATTGAAGCTGGATATGATTGAGTTCTCCTCGGCACCCTTAACATCAACGTCTTTCCGATCCCATTGGCCAACGCAGGGGCCACAGGAGTTACTCAAGGCAGTAGCCCCAGCTTGTCTAAGCGTGTGAAGGATCCCTTCCTCTTCTGCCGTTGCACGGATTTGCTCGCTTCCTGGGCTGACTAGGAATCGAGTTTTCGTCCTCTTGAGCCCAGCTTCCCTGGCCTGAAGGATGACATGGCGAACCTTTTCTAGGTCTTCGTAGGAGCTGTTGGTGCAACTTCCGACAAGGCTGCAAGCAATATCTGACGGCCATGAGCTCTCGGTGACGTGCTGCTTGAATCGAGATAGTGGGTGTGCTAGAACCGGGGTGAAGGGGCCATTGATGTGAGTTTCGAGAGTGGATAGGTCGATCTCGATGATTTCGTCGTAGTAGCGGTCGCAACCCTCATCTCCAACCAAGAGTGGTTCCTTGAAAGTACTGGCATAGTCGGCGATGTCATTGCGTCTTGTTGCTGAAAGGTATCGTGACATTGCTTCCGAGTAAGGGAACGAGCAAGATGTTGATCCAATTTCGGCAGACATGTTGCACACCGTAGCCATTGCCGTAGCTCCCAGTGTTGTGGTGCCTGGCCCGAAGAACTCAATGACTTTACCCTTGCCTTCAGAGACAGTGAGAATACCCGCTAGCTTGCAGATTATGTCCTTTGACGAGCTCCATCCCTGGAGTTTGCCAGTCAGACGCACGCCGCAGACTTTGGGACAGACGAGCTCCCACGGCATACCAGACATTGCATCGACAGCATCAGTACCGCCGACGCCAATGCCTAGCATGCCCATTCCTCCAGCATTGGGTGTATGCGAGTCCGTTCCAATCATCAGACCGCCTGGAACAGCGTAATTCTCAAAGATGGTTGTGTGGATGGTCCCCGTTCCAGGCTTCCAATATCCGATTCCATATTTCTTCGTCGCGCTGCCGAGAAAGGCGTACACCTCTTTGTGATCGCGGGTGGCGCGAGCGAGATCTTCTTGGTCACCTTTCTCGGCGACAACTAGGTGGTCGCTGTGTACGGATGTCAGAACTCTGACGCGCGGAGGACCGGCGCTGATGAACTGGAGCAACGCCATTGTTGCTGTGGCATCGTGGCATGCTACTCGATCTGGTCGCAGGTGTAGTATCGTCTTGCCTCGGTGTATCTCGTCGAGCGACCACCCATCTTCGCTGGGGATTAGGTGGCTGTCTAGGATCTTTTCAGAGGGCGTCAGAGGTCGTTTGCTGGACGTTTGAACGTTACGAAGGGCTTGTAGTCGTGATCCATAATCCAGTATGTTGTACTAGAGCCTGGTCAGAAATCAACGTATTGTCTTCACAGGAATTTGGCGAGAGACTTACCGAATTCAAGGGACTCAACGGAACTGTCCCAGGTCCTGATGGAGTAGAAAACAGTCTTCTCTATGTTGCGGGTAAGGCTTGTTTGGATGTAGAGCTTTCTTTGGATCTAGCTTCCTTCAATAATGCTAGCGACATAACTGCGGGTGCTGCACCGCAAGACCTATCCAGGTGCTATCCAAGGGCTCAGCATCTTTTTCATCATTCTCCTTCTGCGATACCAAACTGATGGTAGGAATTGCAATGGTATGAACAATTCTCGACAGCTTCTACTCCAAGGTGGAACGGTCGAGAGGCCTGGGTGGCTCCGTGTAAAGCCCCCAAATTGGGGAAGACACGGAGTAGTCCAGGGGCTGACCAGGATCTAAAGACGGACTGCTCCGTCTTACACCAAATCTAAGCTCAACACCCGTAGCTATCTGGTATGAGCTGCTTTTGCAGCGCAACCAAGAGTGCATCCAAGCAAGCGGAATCCTCCCAAATGATCTGACCCAAGATGGCGCTGACGGGTAGCTGTGTCATCAGTATCCCGGGTTTGGGAAGTTCGCCATTTCGTAGGGATGGCCAATGCCGGCTAGAGGAATGCTCCAGCTGAATTCGGACTTGTCAAAATCGGCAAGGAAAGTCTTAATCTCCGGCACATAATCATTGGTGCCTGAATGGAACGTAGGGTCGGGGTAGACTCCTTGCTAATGCACCGGGTCATGGAGGTTTGGCATCTCCACGGAGGCTCCCGACATCTGGTGCCATGATGCGTCCGCTCCGTTAAGCGTAATGTGTGAAAGGTCGGCCTGCTGAACGGTTGCGTCATAGACAGGCGCTCCTTCTAAGTGCTCGAGCGTAGAGTCTCCGTCATCGGCGCTGAGAGGCACGAAAAGCCGAGGGTTCTTTGATGGCATGTTGCCGGTGTAGAGCTTGCGGACTGTGAGGTTGACAATGGCCCCGAAACTTCTCTGCCCCTTCTTGACGGACGGCCACCACTCCCCGCCAACTGTCAAGAGACCCGAGCAAGCGCGTAGGCTTCTTGGAAGGTCTGCCGTGGACGCGCTCTGGCGGACGACGGGGCATGTCCAGAAAGAGTAGATTAGTGTCGCCCCCGCCGCGAAGATGTTCTGGACCGTTCGCCATCCATGATGAAGACCTTTCATGTCGTGCAATGCTTGATAGTCCTGCAAAATTGACGAAGCATTGTTGAAGCAGATCTGGAGAGACTCGGGAGGAGGGCTTCGAAAAACTTGTGAAGGCTGGTAGAGCATCACCATTGTGGTGTGATATTTAATCTTTAACTTCAACTTCCAGATGCGACGCTGCCGATTGTCAACACCCGGGAAGTCAAAAGATTCTTCTGACACTCTTCGCCACCAGTTTGCGAGCTCTTGTTTGATTCTTCCTTGTTGGTCAGTTGGATTCCGCAGCACTGGGAACCAGGAAGAGTCGCAGGGAAGGTGGTAGAGTTGTTGTTTGACGTCGGAAACCAGTCTATCAAGTTCGACTTGGTGTCGTGCATGCCTCAGAACAGCCTCCGAGAAGGATAATGGAACTGAACTAAGATTGTTCGTACTGCCTATTCGTGGCGGTTGAGGGTCGGGCATCATGATGTCGAAGGTTTCATCGCGGAAGCCAAGGGGCCGGCCCTGAATGGATGATATGGATCTATTATCGTCAGTACACTATTACTACAATGACCATACGATCATTTGGGACTTGCCTGTCTAAAGAGTAGATGGTGAAGAAAGTTGATCTCTCAATTTGCTGATTCTCGAATTCAGTCTGCTCTATGGCTGTCGGTGGCTCCCTGTGAATCCTAAGTTCTACGCAATGCGCCAATGCAATATGGATGGGGGTGAAGAGATTGACCTCCGCAGGAGTCAACATGCTGTGTACTATCAGAGTCACCAATGCCTGTGTCGAGGACAAAGATATCTGCGAGAAACAATCCCTTGAGAAGTGTAGAGCGGCATGATAGAATCTTTCAGGGGGGAAATCATAGATCCGTGATCTGACTTTCATGATGGCCGCGAGATTGAAGACCATAAAGAGGGTAAAAGCAACAACAGGCATAGGCACAGCTTGAATGCCTTGATCGCTCGGGATGATCTGTCGCCCATTCTACCTGAAAGCTTGAACGGAACTCGGCCAGCCATTTGGCAAGGGGTCTTCGGCCAGCAAGCATTCGAAAGTCGCGTAGAGCGCATCTAAAGCACTAAGTAGAGACGTTAGTTCCAAGACTGGATAGTCGGGATGCATCCAGCGGATGTAAGTGTGTACAAGCTTCATGGCATCTTCTTTCCTTGGAAGTTCCTGCGCATCGCCGGGCGTTAGCTTTGCCATAGCAAGAGAAACGTCTACAGTCTCCAGAGAAGGAATCAAATGCATACGGACCTTCCGTAGGCATACGTGTAAGGCACGATTGTACTCTTGTGACACGTTGCTTGTTGTGGAGGCGTCGTGCCATTCAGATGTTGGTCCCTGGGCCTGGACGTCGTCCATCAAAGCAGTCGGTGTTGAGCCCGCACTTGAGGGAGACGCCCCAATGAGATTTGTGAAGAGAACACCGGAACTCGATCCCAAGTAGTGCTTTTGATCCGAATCCGAGTCCAGAGACAGCATCCCCAAGTTCCTTGCGACCGAGTGTGCGCGATCCGGGAACTCTTCATCTTGGTCGTTGGATCCCGCGGCCTCCGCGGTACGCTTCAAGCCGCCTATTCGCTGCGACCCCAGACTTGTAGTCCCTCCCACCGGCACCGGTTGACTACATCCGCGTCCGGACCGGGGAGACGATGTCGAGATATTGTCCTCGTCGTGGTCCCCACCACGTGCCGCACTCGCGAAGCTATACGCGAATACGGATCATCAGCGATTGACTCTTTGGATCCTCTCCGAGTACGTTGCAGGGTTCCAGTAGTTGCTGGTTTTCGCTCGTTCTTTGAAGGTTATATCCCACGGTGTGAAGGTGAGTGGCCTGGTTGGAATTGACGAAGAAATGAATGAAAAAAAGGCATAGCCCGGGGCAACTCCCAACGAAGGCAAGGTAGGTAGCTAACAAGCTAAGCATTTACGTTAGGTACCAAGTACATATTTTGGATCCCGGGAGGACTGGCGTTGTTAGGGGCTTGTCACGTCACTCTCCACCCTCTTACCTATCCCCTGACGGAGTGTGGCTTGGGCTGCTTTTTTGGGATAGACGCACATAACCTGTGGGAAACATTCACCAGACATGCCGGGGGAGAATCAACTAGAATCGTAATGGGGCTTTCGGCCGAGCTAGAAAGACAGTCACATAACGTTCGAGCCTCTCTAAAGACCATGTACAGAGCTACGAGGAGCATATCAGGGCGCCCCAAAAGCACGCCTTGGCAATAGATGTCTCTTGAGAATGCATTTGGGACACCTGGGGAAGGTCTAAGCGACCGGTACAGCGTCCTTATTTTCGTGGAAGACCTCGGTAGTATGTGGAGAATCCGGTTTAGTGCACAATTAGCAGACCTGGCTTGGTACTTGTACTCCATACTTTGGCGTCGGGGACTTTGCTGAGTCTAATCTGGGCTGGCGGACATTTGAGTCTGGACGCTGTCGCTCTTTCGCCGAGAGCATTCGTAATATGCTCTGCCTGACAAGCTGAACCTTGTTAGACCCCAGCGAGTATTCTCGTTAAAGCTATTCGAGGAGTGGTCCTTCCAGTAACACAATATTATACAGCTAGAGTCCCACTAATGCAAAGTCTGAATGACGAGTGGATTGCTAGGTAGTCTGAGATCAGATAGATTTTGGTCCGCAAACCCGATGTCACTTGGAGTTAGCAAACATTATTCATGGTTGAATAGGCTCTATTACCCTGGCCCAAGAGAGCCTATACCTCACTTACAGTTTGACCTACTCGGCCGAATAACGTTCAGTAGGGTACAGCAGATGGTGGAGCAAACCAGCAGGTACAGAATATGCTTCGGGGCGACGGGGAGCACGCGGACCGCAGACCCTCCGTGCGCTACACCTCCGAATCGCAAACTTGTACGAAAACACAAACCGTCACCGCAATGCCAGCCCAGGTATCCTAGGTAGACCTATGTGGTTTCGATGTTCAAGCTTCTCGCTAGGACTAAGTAGCCATGCTACTCTCCGCGAACTCCGACGGTGAACGCCGTGATCGTCCTCATTTTGGGCTCCCCTCGGCAATTTGCTCCTCGCGGTATCACATTTGATGAATCGCCTCCGGCCTCGAGCTTCATACGTTTGAGACGAAGAACGAAAGCACTGGCCCTGGACGTACAGGCTACAGCATCATAGGGCCGCCTGATTTGACTTGTGCGGATGGCTGAGACGAAATTTCCTAGCGAGGGGGCCGGACGAACTCAAAGTATGCCCTGTTTACGGGTTTCGACGTACTCGGTCGGGCGCTCGCTTGGCTTTGTTTGGCATGCGAGAAGGGGTCGGAAGAGGTATAAAAGGCGTGGCTTATTGTCAGTTCAAGTCGATGTGTAGGTCAAGACTACCAGTGGTCCTCTTCTTGTGCACCATGATGAATCAGCAAGCCATTCGTCTCACATCATCACCAGCGAGCATGTTAAACTCGCTGATAGGGACTATTGATTGAATTAAGAGCACAAGCGTACTATGTTGCCTTCGTTATGCGTACCTACTACGGAAGACTATCCGTAGACCGCTGAAGTTCCGCGTAGAGTTTAGGTACAGCTCGGATTAGCCCCGATTTGCTCTTTACAGGCCACCGGGATCCCCTTGTGGCTATTTTAATGTACGTTACTCCGTAGAGCGGATGAATTGACATGCAAATGTCCAAAGCTTGGGCTCCAACCCCCGACCGTGGCGTCGGAGCAGCAAGGAAAGGGGGAAGAGGGGAAGGGGAGCTTCCCACGCATCGCGTGGAGTCCACGGTTTCCACGTGTTCCACGGAGACGCCCTAACCAGTTCCCTATGGCGCAGTTCTGTCTCCCTTGGGTACCTGTCGTTCCGCCGCCCGCGTATCGAAATACGGAGCAATCCGTAAACCCGGATATTTCTCAGCCGGGTAGCTTCTCTGATGCAACTTCTCCGGTTACCCACCTGCAGGCAGTTGATGATGTTGTCGCGTGAACGCTGAGGATGCGAGAACTTGCTTTATCTACACTATGATGGCATCATCCGTGCTTCTGTGACCAATGCTTGAGAAAGACTGACTAAAGATGTATGCTATATCAATCATGGCGTGGTTGGCTCGGAGGGCCCTCGACGCCGCTTAATTAGAGCCATGCTTGTTGTTGGTATCACCTCTATCACAGATGATCGGTTCGAACCAATGGATTCGGGGGGTGACGAAGGGTAGTTCTCTGTATTGACTGATTCTGCCTAGTATGTAAAAGGGAGGTTCCAACCGTAGGCTGGGTGGGAAGTCGGAATCTATTCAGGGGTCGTAGTTGCCCCCTGCGCTGCCCAGCCCCGAGGGGACTTCCAATCCGACAAGTAGCGTTCACAACAGCCTGGTCTTCTGATCGTCACAAAGAGCGCGGGTTCCACATTTCCGTACCACAAGGCGTTGCGTGCGTTGGGTTCATTATCTTAGTCTCAACAGTCAACATAGTCGCTCGTTATTTTGCCGCATTTCTTTATATCTGCGGGTGAGTTAAATGACCATCATGTTCAAAGGAGGCCATTTTGAGCTGATGCATTGGACACAGATGCTTTTCTTCCAACGCCATGATCTTCTCGTGGGCTAGCTCCACGCTGAACCAGACCCCAGAGAATAGGGCTTGTGCAACAGCCATCATCAATCTACTTAGCCAGTTAGGCAACATCTGGAGCCCCTACTTTTTCCCTTCAAATGACGGGCCTCGATATGTCATGGCGAATCTGCTGATCATGGCTTCGTCAGCCGTAAGCATTGTCACATGCGTAATCATGAAGATCATGCTTACTAGAGCGAACCATAAGCTCAAGGGAGAGGGCAGAGATACAAGTCTCTTCACCTTGTAACTACATGTACTTTATGCATTGAGTTTTTGGAAAGATTCTAGAGCAATATCAGAAACCAAACAAGAACACGAGAAATTGATCACCGGTGCCTGGACATTCAAGGCCCCTGGCATGGGATATTGAAGTTGGTGGTAAGATGCAGTACAAGACTGGAGGTCCGGGTTTATCATTTGGTTCCACCGACAAACAAAATGCCAAATAAATGAGCTCGTCGACGGAGCGAACATCCAAAACCAACCAAATCTGATAAAATAGGTTTCAGCATGCTTCAAATCCAAGCACGATCACACACCGCTAACAGGGAACAGGAAACCTTAAGAAGAGGTGATGAACTTTAACTCAACACTGCCATGGTGTTAGCGATTGAAAAATGCAAGAGGAGGATGACGAAGTCCATTGGCCGATGGGCATATGAATCCACAAGAGAAGCTGTTTATCTCCGTAGCCGAGCTTTGCTTGTCTTCAAAGTTTTTTTTGCGATTAGATCGAGCTTTCCATAGGATTTATTTTACTTGTGCCGACATTAGTGGAAAGACATCCAGCGCCTCTGTGGCGATCCCCTGATTCAAAACACGATTTCAATACTTCCGCATTACTGTGCATCAACCCCCCTGAACTGATACGAACATAGGTAGAATCTGAACCTGGCATAGTTCAAGGCCTTGCTTTATGATGAATTCACGTAGAGATTGCTAATCAACTTGATTTAGTCCATGCCGGCGCCGCCAGATGTGTGCTAACATGGGCTTCTACGGCGGAGAACATTCTGCTTGGAGTCCGTGTCACACCCGATTGAACCTTAATAAGGCTCAGCCATTCAGTAAAGATCATGTTAAATTACTCCGCCTCCTCCTTCCGAATCTCCTCGTCCGCAGTCTGTCACTTTTCTTCTGGGAACATCTGACCACATCATCATGGGAGGAGAGAAAAAGCCCTTCGAAATCGCCATCATTGGGGGAGGCATAGCAGGAGTAATCCTCGCGATATCCCTCGCCAAGCGCAACGTGCCTTGTGTCATTTATGAGAAGGCTCATGCTTATACCGAACTTGGAGTCGGGTTAGGAGTTTCGCCCAATGCTCTCAGGGCGATGACAACTTGCGATCCGGTGGTTCGCGAAGCTCTCGAAACCGTGGCCGAACCTCCTTTCCAGTGGGAGGTATTTGATGGCACAGATGAAGCAAACGAGGAAGCCATCCTTTTCACACTTGGGAACACTACCAGAGGGTTAAGAGGTTGTCACCGGGGCCAGTTCTTGACGCACTTGCTCGAGCACATACCTGGAGATACTATACACTACAGTAAGCAGCTGGAACATGTTGAGGAGCCCAAAGAAGCGGGCAAAAGGCTTCAGATAATCTTTCAAGACGGCTCAGTCGCCGAGGCCGACGGTGTCATCGCATGTGATGGGATCAAATCGCACACGAGAGGTATAGTTATAGGACACGATCATCCGGCTGCAAAGTGTACTTATACCCACAAGTACACCTACCGCGGTTTGATACCAATGAACCATGCCGTGGATATCCTAGGTCCAGAGAGAGCAAGTACCTCTGGATTATGGGTGAGTCAGTCCTTCAGTCACTTTCTATACAGTCTGTCGAAAAAGTACAATCTGACGATAGACCAGGTCTGCAACGATGCACACATAGTCGCCTATCCTGTCGCTCATGGCAAGATGCTGAACTTGGTCGCCCACACTTCTACCACTCAGGAGTGGCCAAGCGATACCCAGTTCACGCTGCCTGCTACAGTAGATGACTGCATCAAAGATCTTAAAGCCTTTAGTCCACGAATGCAGAAGGCTATTCAACTACTAAAAGTGCTCGATAGGGTATGTCTGTCATAAACACATCTTCACTTACATATGCGATGAGTTAACATCCTTTCAAGTGGGCTCTGTTCGATCTAGGCGATAACCCGGTCCCTACATTTGCCAAGGGCCGCATCTGCCTTCTTGGCGATGCAGCACATGCATCTACGCCACATCAAGGTGCTGGAGCCGGAATATGCATTGAAGACGCAGCAGTCATGGCATCACTATTAGCTGACGGGAAGGTACGAGACAGCACTGGCGTTGATGCTGCGTTTGCTGCATTCGATGCCAGCCGCCGAGAGCGAGGTGAGTGGCTGATTCGGGAGAGTCGAAGGGCAGGGGAACTGTACGACCTCCGAACGGAACATGGAAAAGACTTTGATAAGCTTCGCGAGGAAGTCTATTCGCAGGCTGAGGAGTTGTGGGACTTTGATCTCGACGGGAACATCAGAGATGCATTGGAGGATATGGGACGTCGTCTTACTGCAAAATAGTGATGAGACATATGTTCCATCAACTCTTTTGGTTTCGTTTTACGTCGGTTCACTGATGTTTGGGGATGAGAAGTTTCCTAGCAGTGAACATCGGGAACCGAACCAGCAGTATCTGAAGTAAGTGGATAACGGAGAGAGTCGTCAATAGACAACATTACTCGAGTTCCGTGCACTGTTCAAGAAATGGAGCCACTCGGCATTGTGTTCCAATAGTATGATGTCAGATGGGGCTTCGAATGTTACGTAAATGTGGGCTTGTTAAAATTCTTTGCTCGGATCTGTCGATAAGGGTAAGAACACTCCGATGCTTACTTCTGAATACCTTCAGTCTTTTTGGATTTGCTATATCGCTTACCAACCAACCTTCGTCTTCCAACGAAAATCTACCTCCCAAAAGAGAAATTATGCCCTCAGACTTCGACAAACAAAGCTATTGGGGCGAGCGCTTCGCATCCGAGACCAGCTTTGAATGGTTGACCTCTTCTGCGACCCTCATGTCGATCGTGGACCCATGTCTCACCAATTTGGACGACTCGGCGCGCATCCTGCAGCTGGGCTTCGGAACAAGCGACCTGCAAAACCATATCCGGGAAAGGGGATTCCAAGATATTACCAACGTCGATTTTGAGCCTCGGGCCATTGATCGCGGCCGGATGCTGGAAAAGCAAGTATTCGGTGATGTGAAGATGCGCTATCTCGTTGCAGATGCCACGCAGCTCCAGCTTACTGATAATTACGATTTCATCATCGACAAAAGTACAGCGGACGCAATCTCTTGCGGAGGTGAAAAGCCGTTATTAAGAATGGCAAACGGGGTGAGACGACACTTGGCCGACCGGGGCTTCTGGATTTCGTTGAGCTATTCTTTCTGCCGATTCGATGTCGAGAACCTCCCCTTTGACGTGGACGTCATTGCGAAAATTCCTACGCCTAAATTGAAGTCTACCGACCCCGATGTCTACCATTGGTGTTACTTGTTGACACCAAAGACTTTGCAATGAAGGGTCAGTGCCATCAACTGTATTGCGTCGCTTTCAGAAGCACTGGAGACGAGGGTGCACTTTTACTCTTCATCATTAGATACCCAAACAAGATTTCATTTCAAGACACAAAAGACATCAGGAGATAGCTGAATGTCTCAATATCTACGTTCCTCATTGAATCGATCTAATTTCATAATCACCATGTCTTTATAAAACTCCTCTATGCCAATGGCTTGCCCGGCTTGAAAGCAGCGTGAAAAGGATAGTCTGTGTAACCTTGCGGAATGGAAGGCGTGTAAAATGTGTCGCGGTCGTACTTGTTCAATGGCAGGCTGTGCTTGATGCGGAATGGCAGGTCCGGATTTGCCAGGAAATGACGGCCGAAGACCACAGCAACATCCCACTTAGCATATTCCTCGTCGACAGCCTTTTGAGCCAGCTCAGGGGAAAATCCGCCTGCGACAAGAATGGGCGAAACATTGTTCCAAATCTCCAAGAGGAACTCAATGCCCTCGATCTTCTCAACATCCTCCCAGTTGTTGACGCGGGACTCAATGACGTGCAGATAGGCAAGCTTAAGCTCCTTTAACTTCTGCGCGAGATAAGAGAATTGAGGTACGGGATCTTGCATCCTCATTGCCTGGAAAGTGCTGTAAGGGCTGATACGGAATCCGACCTTATCGTCGCCAATCGCTTCGACCAGCGCAGCAGCAACATCGACGGGAAATCTGGCCCGATTCTCGACGCTTCCACCCCATTGATCCGTGCGCTGGTTGCAAGTATCTTGAAGGAACTGGTCAACAAGGTAGCCGTTCGCACCGTGAATCTCGATACCGTCAAAGCCAGCCGCGATCGCGTTCTTCCCAGCCTGCGCAAAGTCCTTGATAGCAGCGGCAATCTCCTCAGCCGTCATCTCACGGGGGACGGGAGACTCGGGGCTAATCGGGACGGCGCTGGAACTTAGGAGAGGATGGCCGCCCTCTTTCTCCAGGACGGGGACGACGGCAGCGCGACCGGGTGCGATAAGCTGGGCATAGATGTTGCTGCCCTTTTCGTGTACCGCATCTGTGACCTTCTTCCAACCGGCAATCTGGCGCTCGTTCCAGATGCCCGGCGCGTTGGGGAAGCCGCCGTGCTCCGGAGAGATAAGCACGGCCTCGGCGATGATGAGGGTGCCGGGGACAGCGGCGCGCTGGGTGTAGTACTCGAGGGCGATGTCGAGCGGGATGTGGTCTGCGTCGAAGCGGAAACGGGTGAGGGGCGCCATCACCACGCGGTGAGACAACTGGGCCTGGCCGACCTTCAGCGGCTGAAATAGCTTGGACGACATGATTTGGACTGAGGGCTTGTCGAGTCTTGAAGTTTCGAGTGTCAGATGAGACGATAGAGATGCGCGTGATAAAGATGACCACTGGCTTGATTTTAACGAGCTGTCAACCTCAAGAGGGCGCCCTACCCCTCCTCATAAATAAGCACCTCCATTCCATCCTCACTGTCACTGTGGGTTCATAAGAATGGAGATTAGCATCTGTTTGGTAGGTCGCAGTGTTCTGCCCCTTGGCGTAACGGCCCAGGACCAGGGGTTTGGGATGGAAGCCAGCGGAGCATTTGCAAAAAGCGACTGGTGTTGGAGACTTTGGAAAGAGCCCAAGCAATGGCATCTCATGCTCGGCCGAGAATACTCCAAGATCGGTTGGGGTCGAAACGGAGCCTGCCACGGACACGGAGTCTAAGATCATGCTTGCTTAGAAATGCCCAGCACTCCGTGGTGGATTATGTAGTTGAACTCCACTTGGGCTGTGGCACGGGCTGCTGTAGCACAAGGGTTTAGAGGTTGTGCGATGGCTCAGTGTCTCGAAGTAAAGAGTCAAGAACAACGAATCTTTTCCCTGCATTGAGTGCAAAAGCACATAAATGCTGTACTAGGGAGATTTACATGCCAGAAGCACATATTTAGAACTATGATAAGTCTCTTAATAGTCCAAAAAGCGATTCGTAGCGACTGAAAAAGGCATGTAGGATGTAATAGGGTGATTACTGCTGTCCAGTCAAAAGTTAAACAAACTGATCTATGAATGCTCTATCATGATGCCTAACTCTTTGAGCCACCCATGAAGTCATGTCTCTAACGCTACCAATGAGTATGCTTATTAATGTACTCCAAAACATAACTCGCGACTGTTTCCCACCCTTCTTGAAAAATCAGTCCATGGCTCATTCCCTTGAACTCCTTGTATTTCACCGGCGCAGGTCCTTTGTATGCCTTGAACTCTCTCCTGACGGTCCTTGCCGTCACGATATGATCCTTCGAGGCTCCTATGAGCAACAAAGGTGCCCTGTCAAGCTTGTCGAATTGGACATAGTGGGGTGCAGCCTCTCCGGCTGTAACATTCGTCGCCAATTGCCAGAGGACCCGAGAATCTGCTGGGATGCAATATCGCTCCCACAACTTCTTGCTTTCCTCAGCTGTAACGAGGTTGCCAAAGCAATGGTGGAAGTGGCTTTCGGATATCGGTGTTGTGGCGTCAGAATGCAACGGGTGAGTGAAGATGGGCATCGCTGTCCTTATGGTGCTCGGTGAGATGTAAATGATCCCCGCTGGCTGCGCGGGACACACAGCAACTCCAACTACCCCAAGCCCTCGCGATAAAAGTATCTGGGCGAACAAACCGCCGAAAGAATGGCCAATGATGATGGGAGGTTCTGAAAGCTTCCTGATGTATGTCTCGTAGTGGTCCACAATGTCTTCTATTCGATGTAGGGATATCGGCTTCGGATTCGCACGGATCTCTTCATGCGTTCGGCCGTCCACCCCCGGCCAGCCCGGAGCGTGGACCTCGAACCCTTCTTTCTCGAAAAATGGTATCCAGTACTCCCACGAAAGGGGCGTCATCCACAGGCCGTGGATGAGCACAATTGGAGGCTTAAAGAAATCCATAAAAGCTTGGCTGAACTGCCAAGAAGCGTGTCTCTGTGATTCACGTTGATCTCTCTCGGGGAGGTTACCGGGACTTTTATTAGTGATACGGTTTGTGGCTGGCGCTGCTTCATGACGTCAAGACTGTTGTGGAACGCGTCGTTGACAAAAGCCACGCTTTTGACGGCATGCCAAGCGCCTGCCCGTTTTCCGAGAGTTTGGTGCAAACGGCAGCCTGCAAAAGTACCTCAGTCGAAGTTCTTCGATCATCCAAAGTATCTCGATCTGTTGATTGTGTCTCTGATGCATTCCACCCCGAGCCGATAGGACCGGACTTTTGCAACTGAGAAGTCGCCGACCCAACCAAGCCATTTAGTTACAATGCAAACTTCGAATCATATCAGCGATTGTTTTCCAAGGTTACGACTATGGGATTATCAAACGATCAAATTGTAAGTAGTGAGAACTACCCTTTCGATACTTCAGCCCGTCAATGGTGTGAAAGTTAGGACCCGAGAGTTTCTGTCACAACGTCCGAACTAGTGCTGTCACATGGGATTTGGGCACCAGCACAAACGCTTAACAGTGGTTCGCATCGGGGTATTTTCAACTCTATCGCATAATTCCTTACAAATAGCACACGTTCCGTAGATCGCATGTCAAGGGGCAGTACCTACCTCACATCTGTCGATAATGGTTGTATCTTCGGGTGATAAGGGAAAACAAAATCCAAGACGCCTCATGAAACTCAGCTCTGTAATCCCGAACTTCGGGCCGTCGGCAATCAATCACCGGACTGGATATGGCGTGCAGCGTGCAGGCTGTATTGCTACGCACTCAGTCAAGCTTATGCCCAGTTCCTAAATCTTTAGACAATGGAGCCCAATAGTGTCACTTGTCACAGCCCAAGATCATTGAGGAAAGCCAGCTACAGTCAGAGTGAAGAGTGTAGAAGTTGACTCTCGATCTTCTAGCCTAGGGTCTCCTCTCTCCTCCATGCGTACAAGCGGGCACCAGGCGGTAACGGCAGCGGTCCGGAATTATCAATCTACTGATTTCAAATCCAATGCGCGGAGTAAAACTCCAATTCGAATCAATTAAATTTGGAGTAACAAGAGTATGTGCCTGACGTTTAAGCGTTTAAGTATGTGCCTTATAGAGGTATGAGCCTTAATATGGATATGGGCCTGAGTCGACATGGAAGTTCACAATGTTTGGCACCACTTTCGAAACAAGGACTGGAGTCCCTAAACCCATGCATGGTCAATCAGACCTCAACCTGAAGCGTGCTCAACTACTATGGTCTCTTGAAGACTATGGTTGTCAAAAAAAAGTTATGGTCAGTCAAAAAGGCATTCAAGCAAGCTTGCTTACCACCCGTCTTCTAATCTCTGCGAAATAAGTAGATGTATCTACCTCACTTGTGGATTGTGCCCGGTCAAGCAAACGTACACCATAATCTGGCAGAAATGGAGAACGACAAGGAATTTCTAGCCCGCATTTATTTCCTTAAGTAAGTAGGTATGTATACCGTAGGATTAAAACTTAGTTCACGCCGTGTTCCTTGCTCCCAGGCGCTTTTCACTCTCAACGGAAAGTGCTAGTCGGCCGCAATCCTAGTCCACTCTTTTCGTACGCCATATCAATCATTCTCATCTGCTTGATCGAGTCCTCTCCGGTAACCCAGTAATGAGTTTCGCGCCCCTTGATCCGGTTGACAAACGCCTCTAGTTGGTACCGGAATGATGTCCACCAGAACTCGCCCAGATCCGGAAGCCCACGTGCGTCTTCGGCGTCTCGATACGTGTACGCGGTGTGAGAACTGGACTCAACCCATTTCTTAATTATCTGGCCGTTGGCAACGTTGCAAATTTTATACGAGTCTTTGACGTCAATTCGATGCCAAGCGACCGCGTGCATAAATCCATGGAGCGTGACCAACCGCGTCCGAGTCTTCTTCTGGGTATCTGGCAAAGTCTTGTCGGGGACTGCAACCTCATTGTGCGTCACTCTAGCTTCAGAAGGCTTCCAGAAAGCAGGACCCTTCACAGTGGTTGTAGCATCTCCTGTACCGTTGGGAAATCGAAACTTGGCCTTAAAAGTGTAGTCGCACTCATGGCAATCGTCGTCGGCGAAGACTGCAGTATCGCATTCGAGGCACTCTTCGGGCTCTTGACCGAAGATCATGCGCATGACTGCAAAATTGTACGTTCCGAGCGCCATGATGCTACCGCCTCCAAGTTTGTAATTAGAGTTGAGTTTGTCCGCTGTGGTAAACCAGGCCGGTGCCATGCTGTCTGTGTGAACGTGGATAACGTCGTCAGGGGTGATAAAAGTCAGGAACTTTTGCAGGGCAGGATGAAACGTGTTGTGCAGGGCTTCCAACAAAACCCTCGGGTTTGGGTGTGTCGGTGACAGTTCCGGCATGTTGAAAAGCATAGCTGCCTCAGTCGCGTTATCGACGGATGGCTTCTCGACCAAAACATGTTTACCAGCTCGTATGGCTCGCGCAGACCATTCATAATGCAAGGCGTTGGGCAAGGGGACGAAGACAGCATCAATCTCAGGGTCATCGAGAATGTCTTCAAGGCACATTAGACTTATGTGTTCCGTAGATTATTGACATTAAATGGTTCAAGCCAGGCATACCCTGATATGTATCCCTGACCTTAGGAATACCGTGTTTCTTGGCGAGGTCTTCGGCGCGAGAACGATCCCTGGCAGCGATGGCCTGGATAATCACTTCAGGGTGTGATAAAGCCGGTGTCAACAATGCCATGGACCTTGTAAAATCAAAATTAACAACGCGATTTCTGGTCACGGAATAGTCGCCGGTACTCACACAATCTTTGCAGCACCCAAAACGCCAACTCTAATGGCACCATCTGACTTCTTCACCATAGGAGGATTGAATGCCTTGTAAAGACGGGTTGGTAGTAGAGCCATTGTAGCGACTTGAAAAGTGTAAGTTGGCTAGCCGGTGTTGAAGCCGCAGGATGGAGAAATTGGGAATGAAGAAGCCACGTTGGCAGAAGCTGTCTGCAGGATGTACTTATGATCAGTCAATCGCATCTGGTCTGCCTACAATGCAGATTGCACCTTCGACTTCCGGCTGGAGACGGACAGAGTGCTTAGCGCTGTCAGCAACCCACAGCCCCAAGGTCGCATCGTTAAAGCACTCAATCCTACGGCTAGCAGCAACGCGAATGAGAAAAGTTCGGCAGCTTGTGCCCCATCAGCCTCTATGGCTACATAGTGATTCTGAGGAATACGTTGCGTCTTCTCAACACTTACTCCTTCGGGGGAGCTTTCAAGTGGACTGGTGCACGGAATGTGAAGACAATGCAGCGCAGCTTTAGGCAGCCAATCCAAGATGATCTTGCTGCATGTACGCCGCAATACACCACCACCTGAAGACTATTGTTGACCTGGAGTGGGGGTTTTTTTTTTCTGTAAAACCATCTGCAAGTCCCACATCAGATGTTGCTAGGAGGAAATCCCTTGGATGATCCCGCTTTCTCATGCTGCCTCAATCACCCGGAACTTTTGGAGTGTAGCTAATTCAGACATCACAATTTGTCAACGAGATACTCGCGCTGCGTACATATCTCATATAAGGACCATGCAAGAACGGTGAGCCGAAGTCTTGTCCAAAGTTCGATGAACCTTTAATTTGCCAAGTCCTGAAGGCAGACATCGTATTCGTCTCGGGATGGCTTCAAATGCAATAATATCGTTTCTTCTTACTCGGTTCCCCGATCTTGGGCCATGATAGTCGGTTTCTCTGTCAAAATTTATTTGCTTGGGTTTAACGTCCGAAACCAAATCTCAGTCTGAAGTCTGAGCATGCGGATCGCCGAGAGCTTTTGATCATAAAACAAATACGCATGTTCACCTCATAGAGTCAGATGAAGCGGGTTTAAATGCAAATTGTAACCGCCTTTTTATCAATCTCAAACTACAGGAGATCCTAACAGCCTAGGGATAAAACTTATTGGCAATCAAGACTGATACACAAATACCGGAGTACCAGGAACAAAGACAACTTGCCTTCGTGCTAGTCCCAACTTCTTCTCTTTGAACATAGGCATAAGTCTAATGTGGGTGACCATGGTGAACCTGAAGTCAATGCTGAGGAACTTGTCTGGATAGGCTCAAAACGAACTTGAGTTTCTGCTCTGGGAGGAAGCGATCACTTGTCGCCAGGATGATTGACTCCTTGCGGGGTGGAACCGAGCCGACGTTAAACAATCCATCATCATCATTTTTCGCCAATGATGGGTCCTTTTTCCTAGTACATACACAAATGCCTTTGATTTGTGCGATGATCACAGGTTCGACTTGGCGCTCGCGCTGACTGATGGAGGTGGTCTACCTAGTACTATGTTCAATGAGCTACGAAGAAGTCAGTCATCTACATGTAATCGAAGCCGAGTTGCTCAAGTCAGTCAAACATGAACAGTAGGTCGGACCTCTCAGAACAGGCGCGTCCAGGGCTACGTGCTGATTCAAAATCATTGCGAGTTACCCCTCACTTTCACGGCGATGGCACCCACAATCCAGTCCCGTTGCAGATGATTGAAACAAATTCAATGGGACGAACGAATCGGATGGGTTGGAGATGAACCTTCTTTCCCCAGGTTTTGCTGCCAGACAGGTCAAGGTCCCTGCCGTGTCTTGGTAATCCAACAACATAAAGAGCCAGATACCCCTCTTCTCCTCCCACCTGGTTCACATTGTTCTATATACAAAATAAAATCGATAACTATTCACTGCATTGGACCATTTAAGCGACTAACTTAAGTGTGTTGGATAATCATCTCGCACGACGACAATCATGGCACCTTCAGCGACAGAAAGGGCGCAAGCCAAGTTTTTTGCTGTCCTCGAGGATCCCCGACGTTATGACTCCTCAAGTCTGTGACCCTAAACCAGAAACTATCAAATCGCAGATCGAAGCTAACGTCGAGACTGAAGACTCCAAGAACAGGTTTATGATAACGCGAACACCGTCCAGCGGTTCCGACTTGACCAACAACATGACTGGTCGGCGAGGCAGCGCGAGCAGTCAAGGTTCTGCCACCAACCAGCACCATCTTCGAAATAGACTCAAGAACTGGCTCTATCCCGGGGCAGTCTGACCCCAGTCGTCGACTTTTCAAATTGCTACAGACAGGTCTCTTTACTTAACGGAGACGCCAGACTGGATATTCGTCTCTTCTTGATCGAGGATTGGCGTTTCGATTTGTTTTCCCTTCTCGCCATCATTCTGGTTTCGGGGATTAGGGGAGTAGTGCGCGTTATCTGGAATCTAACCTAGTTCAAGACTGATTCATTTCTTCTGGTATTTCGGAATGTAACCCTTCGTCTAATTACCCTGGAATAAGTACTTGTCAAAAGAACACTGCTTGTCCTTTCACGATTTTCGAAGTGAACTGTATTGATCACACGCAGTGATTGATCGCTTATGGGGTATGAATTAGGTCATGATGGTATTGTTGGTATCCCTATCACAGGGTAGTTGGTTCGAACCGTAGTGATTCGTAGTGTGACGAAGGGTTAATTGACTATATTAACTGATTCTGCATAAGGTGTATGAGGTAGCTTCCAACCGGAGGTTGGGCGGGTAATTGGTATATAATAAGTGGCCGTAAGTGGCCCCTGCGGCTGCCTAGTCTCGAGGTCGAATTGGACTCCCAATCCGACAAGTATATGAGCGATGTCACCAATGCGATGCCCTAAGTGCTAGTAGAAGCGCAACGGCTTGCGAAGTTCTTTATCGGGTACATGCTATCGAGCAAGATCTCAAGAATCTCACTGCCTGAGTACAAGGTAACCTGCATGAACCCGCCGCATGGGTTCTTTCGTGACCACCCATGGTGGAGTGTAATCGAGAGCGTACCTTAGTGAGCCTTCATGTCTTGAGAGGACCTGCGTTGAGGAGGACTTTGATTGCAGAATCAGGTCTCTTTAATTCAGCTATGTAGACTACATTGAACTGTATCCTAAGCCAGGTATCTTTGAGCGCCCTTCAGAGACCCGTCAAGTCAATTCGACTTCGCTCACCATCAGAACCAGACTACTTTCTCAGTCCAAACTTGCCAAGCACCTTCGATAGAGAAGTATTCTCTCTCGGACAATCCAGATCTCGCATATGCCAAAGGAGTAGAAATACAAGTGCAATAGCTACCATTTCGCGTCGCGAGTCTCGAGTTTCAGGTAGCAAAAGGACTCCTTCGCTATGGTCAACCGGATGGTGTGGATGACCTCCAGCATAGTGGTAGACTGCAAAAACAGGTGGCTCCGTCCCCCCATCAGCATTGCTTTGATCATTTTCCGTCAAGTAGTAGCAGAGAGAGCCAGGATCTTGAGGTCGTAGCTGCCACTGCATTCCTGGATGGTCTTTTGACACCATGCTCAATGCTGGGTATTGCCGAAAGGTTGATAGGGATGGCTTGGATTTGTTCATCCGGGTAGGTTGAAACCTTGAAACGCGGACATTGAAGGTGCCCAGACTAAATACTTCAAGGACGGATTCCTCCTGTTGTTCAGTGGGAAGAGTTCTAAAACCACTGGTCAGTTCGTTGTCTAAATGGAAATCCGATAGATTGTCTAAGAATTTCCCTCACATTCTAATGGCAAGGCCTTCATTAAGTACCACGCTTCTTTGTTGGATTGTGACGAAACTTTGATCAGGGGCCACATCAATGAAGAATTCAACGTTAGAATCTGTTCCGTCGCCCTTAGGTCGGCGCATGAACATCATGTTGATTTTGTACATGCCAGATCCCAAGGGGGCGTCCTTGACTGCCTCGTTGTAGGTGTTGCTGACTTCGTAGATTGGCAGGTGTGTCACTCTGCTGGTATGCTTCGGGAAAAAAAGCACACGAGAGAGACCTGCCGGCGAGAGAGGAAGCTCGTTTCCCCGACTTTCGGCTAGGATTTTCAACGGAGTTCTGCCACAAATGTACAGGACAGGCTTGTCCAAACTGTCGAGACTGTCTTTGCTCTCCAAGGACTCCAAGGGATCTGGCCTATACCAGCAATACGGATCTGTTGGTTGACACATCTTCAAGTGCAACAACCGAAGCTGAATATGGTGGACTTCGGAGAGAGGTTGCTGGTTGATGGAGGTTATGCTCTTTACATTACTCCTTATAGAGACTGAACGAATTGAACTCAAATGGCTGAGACAATATTTCGTAGAGCTTCTCTCAAGCCTGGTTCTATCTCAACGTTGGGTGTCGCCTGGCTTTTGCTCATTGGTAAGTGGCCTATGCCGGTGCAAAGTAAGCCTCATAAGTCATCTTTTAGTCCAAGTGTCCTTCACTTGTGACTGACATGGAGTCTCCGTATGCATGCCTAAACACGGGATTCAATTTCCAATAGCAATCACATAGTGGACAGATACTTCGACTAATGGAGCTTGGCCTCGATGGGTCACAGATTTGCTGTGGTATTTGCATCGTCACGACTCACACGTCACGCCGGTTTATGGCCCCAAAGGAGTCGCGAGGATTGTCAATCCGCTAGCTGGTTGTCTAACCCAAAAGGGTGCATGCTTCAACTGCTCCACTTAAACGTTGCCTGGTCCCAAACTGGGGTTCCTTGGATGTCGACAAAGTCGAGAAGCGTTTGATGGACTTGGTTTTATTGCATTAGTTCGCACGGAGTCCTGCCCTCAACCTTGTCTGGAGATAATTTAATTCACATGGTGACCTTATTGCGGCTGGGTACCCGACTCTGGGATTCGAAACCCTGCATGTACCTTGCCTGTACTCCGTACACATGTAAGTGGTCCACGTAAAAATGTATCATCCTTCAAACCCTAGCCCAGCCCAAACCAGCGCGGTCTTAAAGTAGGTACTTTTGTAGAATAGCACGAAGAAAACTTTGCATTGGGTTCGGCCGCAGACGAGATGGCCCCCTCGATGAGCCGCATTCATTCTGATGAGGTCGCGCGCGGCATGGATTGACCAATCGGTTGCAGTTGAAAACGAACCCCCTTCCTAAGAACAGTCCCGTCGGCAATGTCCCAGCCGGCGTATGTTTCGATGCGGCACGGCCTTTGTACACCTTCACAGGGGTTGGCGACGTTGTTGGATCCTGCTGCCTACTGTGCATGTGAGTGAGGTAGTGCGGATTTCCCCCTGCAAGACAGGTAAATCATTCACCTCTGCCAGTTCAAGGTACTTCATTTTGGCAGACGGAGGTTATGTCGGCGCAGTACGGCTGGACGGTGCGCCCATCCGTGGGAATGGTGGCGTTATAGATGCATTGCAGTTCGTTCTTCGACATATCAAACAACCTTGTAAATTGATCGTCACTTATGCGGTAACTAATCGGCATCTTGCCACGGTACACCCGGCATTTTCTCAGTTTACTAGCTCCACTGCACATTGAACTCGGCAAACTCGACTTTCAGTTCACCCTTGGCATCTTTGTCCGGTCTTGCAGCTAACGGACTGATATCCAAGACCCAATCGCCCTCATTCTCATCCGCAAATATCCAACAAATTTTCCTCAATGGGATCCTTCTCTTGACGTTTCCATCCTTGTCCAGCAGCAAGTGGTGTACCCAGGCGTTCTTACCTTGGGCGCCTCCGTCTCGAAATACCTCAATCGTTACGCTCTTCACATCCTCGTCATCGCTTAGGGTCAAAGGATAGAGGCCCCAGTCGGCATACCGGTCGCATGTGACTGTGCTCAGGTGTGGCTCGCCATTGTACAGCTCGATTCCCGTCTTGATCCATTTACTGTTTGGAGATGCTGCATCTGAGGCTAGCCGCGGCACAAGAAGCACGCCAGATTGGTCGTAAGAGTGGGCCCAGGGAGCCGAAAACGTGACACGAACTGAGAGGAAGTTCTTGAGAGGACCGGTGCTAGTATGAACATTTGGGACTATGGGTACATGTGATAGTCAGTACAAGTTGCGAGAAATAAAATCTGAACATGATAGCCAATGAAGAAGCCCCAACTGAACACGTACGGCAGTGTCGGACTTAAGAGATGAAGAGATTAGGGTAACATTTTACTCACTGTTCCATGCGTTGTGTCCGGGCTTTCTCCAGATGTCAGTACCGGGGTCCGCCTGAACGGTGAATGGCGTTGTATCGTTGAAAGATGCCATTTTCGTTAAGTGAAAGAACACGTGTGATTTGGGTGGTTTGGGATAATGAGAGTGTCGATGTGCATGGGGTTGAGTGAGCTGACCGTTATTTATTTGTTAGATGCTCTGGGTTGCATCGGTTTCTTATTAAGCATAGCCCCTCACACCGAGTCCCCATGGCACCAGGGTAGCCCGTATTAGCCCCGCGCGGGGCGTGGACCGATCATTTCCTTTAAACAGTCTTGGGTCAGCCCTACTGATCCCAGCCCTAGCTTGGGGGTCAGCTCCTTCAACAGACACTAGCTAGCCTCAATGAGGCCGAACGAGGGCCGGTCCGTAGCACCCTGGTCGTGCATGGAATGAACGCTGCGTTAAGAGCTAAATCAAGTATTTTGTTCTACTTTAATCTATGTTTCTTTTTCCGTAGGGACCGTGTTTGATGTGAGAAGACTTGACTGACTGTCTTGATATGAAGTGAAGGTATAACTTATGTTGGAGAAGGCATGAAGAGAGAGACCCGAAACCACCTAGATAGATACCAATGAAACTACAAGAAAGTTTCGTCGTCTTCCATCCTCAGATCTGACCTTTCGCTCTCACCTCGTCAAATACGCTGTCCACGACACGCTTGGCGCGAGAAACGATCTCTTCTACATCCGTAGGGGTGACGATGAACGGCGGAGCAAGGAGGAAATGATCTCCATTCCAGCCGTCGGCGCATCCCGTCGAGGAAAAGAGGCACACATCGTATCCCTTCTCGAGTCCACGAAGACGCATCCGACGAGCAAGGTTCAACGAAGGGTCAAGAGGTGCCTTGGTGGTCTTGTCTGCCACGAATTCGATGCACCAGAACATGCCGCGGCCACGCACATCGCCGACGTGCGGGTGGTCCTTGAAGGCCTGGCGGAGAAGGTGTCCGAAAAGGATACCCATGAGACGCGCGTTACGGACAAGGTGCTTCTCCTTAATGATTCGCTGCACTTCGACGGCAGCGACAACGTTGAGTGGATGGCACTGGTACGTTTGTCCGTGCTGGAAGGAGGCGCTGCCCTGCTTGAGGCCCTCAATTACGCGCTCATGAATGAGGATGGCGGATATTGTGCCGTATCCAGCTGCTAGACCCTTTCCAACGGCCTGAATGTCAGGGACTACGTTGTCATGTTGCCAGGCATGCATGTAGCCAGTTCTTCCGAGACCACACATGACCTCGTCGAAGATGATGAGAGCACCGTGTCGGTGGCAGACATCCTTCATGGCCTGCAGATATCCAGGCAAAGCCGTCACACAGCCGAGGGCCTGGGATAGTTAGCAAGAGAATTTGAAGGAAGCAGAGATCAGGATAGAGCTTACGGTGCCAACCATCGGCTCGAGGATGAAGGCGCACACATTTTCCGGGCCTAGTCTCTGGAATTCCCCTTCCAGCTCAAGAGCAAGTCGCTCCACGTACTCCTCAACCGATTCGCCCCGTTCAAGCTCTCTGTAGGGGTGACAAGGAGACACATGGGAAACATTGTCGGCCAGGACGTCCATGAAAGGCTCCTTGCGGGCCTTCAAGTCGCCAACGGCCAAAGTTCCCAGAGTACATCCGTGCCAGGAACTCTCTCTAGCGATAAACTTTGTGCGAGGAGCCTTGGGGTCTTTCTCGAGGAAATATTGCCGAGCAAGTTTCATGGCGCCCTCAACGGCCTCAGAGCCTGTTGGAAGTATTAGCTTCCAGTCTTAGGAATTCTATCAAAGGTCTGTTCTTACCAGAGCCCAGAAGGCATGCTCTTGATAACTGGCCATTCGTCGATTTGACCAGAATATCGGCAAGTTCATGAGAAGGATCATTCTGAAAATAGCCTGGATGGGCGTATGTGAATTTGTTCAGCTGCTTGATGATGGCGGTCTTGACCCGCTCGTTCCCATGGCCGATGGCAGAAACTGCTGCTCCACCGGTAGAGTCGAGAATCTTTTGACCATTCTTCAGAGTGAAGTAGAGTCCATCGGCCGACTCCACCGTGGGAGCTGAGGAAGGATACACGCTCTGGTAGAAGAGCGAGTTCTCAGCGGGAACAAGATCGTCGACGACTGCGAGGGAGCCCATGATGTGTTTTGTGAATGTGGTAATAATAGACTGAATGGGAGGATATTGTTGAAGATTTGTGACTGTGATGTCTGGGCTGATGGGAGAAGAAGATAACTGCTTTGAAGATGTGATCTCTTGTGAACTAAATAGTCTGATATGATTCCTTGAGACGATGTACTCAGAGTAACTCCGGCCTCGTTCGGTATCTAGACACGTACACTCATCCTCCAAGCCCCGACCTCGCTTCTAACTGCGTGTGATTCAAATACCTCAAGCAGGGGCTGTTCCATCATCCATGAAACTTCACATTGCATTTTAGGCAGCTGTCTGCATCCAATCACCTTTCACTGGTTACTTAGAGACATGGATGGTACTTTGGCGATGACTTGTTTGGATATTCACAGATGTGCCCCCGTTTGATATTCACGAAAATCTGGATTCATTCGTCATTTCCTAAAGACTCGGCTCCAACTTTCAAGTCTGGAGTAAGCTGTCACAGCAGTTGACTAACTGCTTATAGCCTATATGAGCTTGTGTAACAAACCAATTTTTTGAGAGTCTGGGCAAATGATTTGCAACTGGTAGGACCAGCAACATTACATGTGAACAACTTCTGATTTTAGATGACCAAGTCAGTAAGTGTGCCTAGCTCTCCAATATCGCAAGTGTAAATGAGGGGCATATTGAAGGTTGCTCATAAAATTCGTCATGAAGTACCCTCGATTATCCGAAACTCGGAAGCTTTACGAATAAGTGAGTAAACGGCAAATCTCCGTAAGCCATCCTGCAGTCCCGTTTTGGAAGGCGGAACAGGTATAGTGCTGACGCATTGGACACACGCCCATTGCTCATCTCACAAGTAGTATCCCCTGTTCGGAGACTTTCGACTCAAGGTCCACTAAGCGGCAAAAGTTCACATCTGAAGTAGATATCGTGTGTCGCTTGAGTAGTGTTGAGGTCTGTACCTTAGACAGGAGGATACCATATGCGGTGGCGAAGTCACTGTCAACTTTCAAGGCATCATAGTGGATCAAACGTTTGTGATGTGATAGCTTCGTGTCCTCAACAAGGTCGAAGAGAATGTGTACCGAGAGCAAGTTAGCTCAACAGCAAAATTATGCTGATAATCGTAGCAGGGCTTTAGATCCCATTGCCGCCTTGCGTCCGGCTCACCTAAACTTCAGCAATAAGAAGCCACTAGTGACGTGAGCTTCGGGCACATCCAAGTGCCCGATGGTCCGGGGTTTCCCGGTGTGATCGTTTCTTCCCACCCCCACGGGGATGAGACCCCGGCGTTAAGTGTGGTCCCTGATGACAGACAAATATCTTACTCATCTCAGAACCGGAGTTCCCATTCAGGATCCACAGTTATGCGCACTGTATCTGGGACTACTAGTAAGGCACGCATGCTAAGGTAGATGCAACATGAAGGCTGGAAGTCGCGAAGGATTCATGTTCGTGCAAGGAACGGTCCAATTCTTAGCACGCTGTCGAAAGATAGGTCCCTGGAGGCTCTGCATCTACGTTGCAGTCAGGAATACTACATTACCGTCCGGATGCAACCCTCTCTCGGCTATTGGACAAGGTCACCGTGGATCTCATAGATACTCCTTGTACCAAAGATCCTGCACAAGTACCACATCCGCCTTGAAAGCTTGTCAAATTCGGTACCCTGTAGCTGGGACCTGTTGGCACTTACTTGTTTAGGGAAAACAAATTTACTTACGTTTTTCTTCTTACGAGCAACCCCGCAGTGAGCCTGACAAATACCTCTTCCAGTGAACCATTCGAGGTCAACAGGAATTATCTCATACCTCCAATCCTTCTAAGTGGACCAAACCTTTTGAGACTTAAGCGTGTTAGGCGCTTACATCCGACCCTTGTCACCGGTTCTTTTCTCTGGCGCAGCTTCGTCACCGAATTAGACACCCGAGTTCTGACAGATGGTGACATAGGTGACAGTTGGAGAAGTCCTTCATCGTTGATCTCGGTCCCCGGCCAGACTTTCCGCGTCTTGACTTCTATTCATTTTGTTTCATTTTCATTCATGAATTTCACCATACACTTGCTAGGTGAACTCCAAGTTATTATTCTCTCAACCTCGAAAATCTCTGCCACGACATGGCAAGCATCATTGTGACCGCAGCTGCACCAGCTAGTGCACCGGCTGAGATACAGCTTATCTCAGACTTTCCTCAGCACGACGAGGAAAAGGCTGGTCGAGCAGCTGCGACTAGGAAGCATGCAGCTGATAATGGTACTGGTTCTGATGTATCTGACACTGTTCATATCTTACAGCGATGGAACTCGCCTCCCATCAACCGATATCGTACTGCGGCGACGTTCTGGTCTTTTGTGGTAGTAGGAATGAACGATGGCTCATATGGTGTAAGTCCATGCTCGAACCCATTGACTACAGTTCAATGAGTTCATGAACATCTTTTACTTACAAACTTTGCTAGGCTTTGGTTCCTCTGGTATTACATACCTCAGCCTACTCCGTGGCTCAATACAGCAAGTCTCACTCACGAATCCTCCAGTTAGAAACGTACTACGATCTCAACCATACGGTGGTTTCCCTCATCTTCCTTTCCCCTTTTGTTGGATATGCCATTGCATCTGCAGTGAACAATCTCATGCACGTTCATTTTGGTCAGAGAGGTGTGGCGTGTATTGCTCCCTTGTGCCATATCATTCCGTATCTTACTTTCTCTTTCCACCCGCCCTATCCTGTCCTCGTAAGTTACTACATTTCTCCAATTGCTACTAAATCAGCTCATCATTGTCATCCGCATGTAGGTTGCCCTCTTTGTCCTCGTAGGAATGGGAAATGGTCTAGCAGACGCCGCTTGGTGTTCCTTCATAGGGCAGATGGCGAACTCGCATGAGATGTCCGGCATTCTACAGGCCTGCTACGCTCTTGGAGCCACTATCGCTCCTCTCATAGCCACCGCTCTCTCTGGGGAGGGCCAGCTAGGCTGGTTCGCGTTCTACTACGTCATGACTGCAGCCTCGGCAGTCGAGTTTACTACTTTGACTGCCACATTCTGGACTCAGACAGGCGCTGTGTACTTGGCGGAAAATCCCACGGAGTCTGGAGGCAAGTCAGGCCGAACTCGTCAAGCCTTGAAGAACAAACTATCGTGGATCTTCGCATTCTTTGTATTTGGATATTGCGGTGCTGAAGGTAAGATATCTTCTAACTACTTCTTCGAATTCGTCGTGCATACATACTCCTTATCCAACGCTTTAGCTGACCAATATCTGTTACGTTGGTAGTTGCCCTCGGTGGATGGATAGTCGTCTTCATGACTCGTATCCGCGGCGCCACCTCTGTCACTGGCGGAGCAGTAGCAACCGGCTTTTGGGGCGGCATGACAGCTGGGCGACTCTTTCTTTCTTTGGTAACAATTCGCCTGGGAGAATTCTGGGCCATGTTTCTTTATCTTGGTGTAACCATTGCGCTTGAACTCGTCTTTTGGCTGGTGCCCAATCTGGTCGTAAGCGCAGTGGCAGCAGCATTGATTGGTGTAGCAATGGGTAAGTCACCATCTCAAGTTTCCAAGACCTACTTCCGAAAACAAGAAGATTGTGGACTAACTGTGATATTGTAGGCCCAATGTATCCGGTGGCCGTGGTTCTCATCACCAAAATCATGCCGCGCTCCCTTCACGTCGGCACCATTGGATTCGCCGCCGCTTTTGGTGGATCGGGCGGAGCTATCTTGCCGTTTGCTGTTGGCGCCATTGCACAGGCCAAAGGTGTGCAAACGCTTCAGCCAATTGTGCTTGCAATCTGTGTCGTTCTCGGCCTTTTGTGGGTATTGCTTCCTCGTCAGCCAAGACAGAACAAGCAAGCGAGCGGAGAAGAAAGTTCGGGCCCTGCATAAGACACTTAGTCGTGGCTGGTATCTGCAGATGGACAACCTTATGTGGGACTTCAACAACAGTCCCAATCATATGAGATCTCGAGTTCGGATCAGGAAGGTGCACATTTAGGAAAACCGAGCATTTATATTACACAGGCACATAGATAGTGAATAGAAATTGGACACTTACCCACATGCACTTTGTACACTTGGTGTTGGATGGGAATCCAAAGGTGTGATTTTCCATATTCGTAGCAATTCGGATGTTGATTCGGTCAACTTTGGCACAGCTGCATATTATTTTTCCTCGACAAGTGCTCAAGATTTCAACAGGACATCGCGGCAATTTGTCCGCATGGGATCAATCGTCCTTATTGAGAGGTTGGAGATCGAGTTTTTGGGAGCAGAAGCGTTTTTGTGGTTTGTCCCAATTTGAATAGATGAATGATGAAAGTTGTGGAACGCAGTACTTGAAGTTCGATTTGACATTGAAATAAGCATGTCTGATTCATGGCACGCTGACAGGTTCCCTTACAGTCGTCTACTTATCTCCGGATATATCTTGTCTTTCCAAGGCGGAGTTCTCTTATTACCCTTCACAGCAACTCAGTTTCAATCTGATGAAGCAAATTAGGAAACTCTGTCCAATTGCTCATAATCAGCCTGCATCCAGCTTTCTCCAACACCCCTCGCAGTGTATCCGCTTCCTCAACATCCTCGCAGGCACCTGTGTACCCAATGGTAACGATACCTGCCCGATTCGCAGAAGTCGCGCCAGACCGGCTGTCCTCAACCGCGATGCACTCGGCGGCAACTTTACCCATGGTCTTCAGAGCGTGGAAGTACACCGCCGGATCAGGCTTGGACATAGGAACAGGCAGCGAGTCAGCAGCGCTGAAGACGTCATTGGGGTGGAAGAACGTGGCCTGTCCAGTCTTCTCGAGCGACGCACGCACACGACGCAGTGCGGACGAGGATACGACTGCAAGTTGATGACTGCCAGCAGCTACCAGCCGTTCGAGCTCAGCATTGGCTCCCTCGCACGACTGGAGTTTCTCCACGAGCTTGGAGATGACACGATCGTCTTCCATGCTGGCATAGTCCTCCAGCTCAGCATCGGAGATGTTGCATGAGACGCCATACTTGACCTCTAGCGAGCGCATCTACAGATTCCGTTAATCAAGGCCCAATCCAAGCAAAAACATCTCCACTTACCATGGCTTGAAAGCTCTGCCCGACGAACTCGCGCTGTAACTGGCGGCCTGTAAAATGGAGATCGATATTGCAAGCAGCAAGAATCTCGTTGGTGAGCTCTGCGCACGCCTCAAATGCCAGAGTCTCGGACTGGACGAGCGTGTTATCGCAGTCGAGGAGCAGAGTGGTGATCTTCTAACGACATATTTGAGCACAGTTGGTCACGAAACGAATGACAGGAGAAACTTACGTTTGTGCTGCGAGATGCCATCTTTGCAAAACTTCGTGATTTTGTTTATGACAGAGGGTTTCGCTACTCAGCGTGACCTTGATGAAGATTGTAGGTAAACAGAAAATTTACTGATGCCTTGCGTTGTCTACAATCACTCTGTAAATGTCGAGTTTGTGGCACAGCTCATGTAACGTAATGTTAATGGCTCTTTCCTTAAGGAGATGTATATTTCTAGGTCACAACCAGACGGTTTCGGCGAGTTCCACTCCAGGCCCCTCGATCTGACAAAGTGAATATGCCGACACTACTAAGGCTTTCCATGATACGAACTTCACGTTCCGACTTAGTCCGCGCCGCAAAGAAGCTGATAGAAACGCGAAGCTGGTCCACTCTTCTCGGTCATCGCCAATTCGTCACATCTCGGGCTGACGCGGACTTTAGCGCATCACGACATCTTCGCCACATTTGCAAATGAGCACTTTGATAGACGTTCTCAGTTTCTTTTTCGACCCGTTTGATCCTCCTGAGACTGTGAAATGACTACCTCACAGTGACTTTGGTTATACATCTTGTTGACGTGGAGAACATTATAGACTCACCCCGCGCTAGTTTGCAAGCCCAATTATCCTTAGTAGCACCTTCTGTGTACGATAACTGATAGAACTTGAACCGGGATCGGGGTCACAAATCCTACCAGGAGGCCGCATACTCTACCTAGTCCAATAGGAGTTGTGCCTAACACGAACGTGGAAGTGAAGAAATTGAAGAGGATGAGTTTCCGTGCCTCCTTACGGGCGAGTATCGCAGGATCGAGAACCTAGCCGCTGCAGGGGAACATTTAAGGTGAATTAGAAGCGGTGTGAAATGCACAAGCTGTGGGGATTTTGCGAGGTGAATTCCACTCGGATGAATTTCCCCTAGACTTCTGCTCCACGCGGTTAGGCAGGCTGCAGGATGTCATCCTTGCCAAGATCCTTCAGCCCGCCTTGCTGCGCAGTCCAAATGCTTGGTATGTGATTGGCTTCGCGTGCTGACACTCGACATTCACCGCACTGAATGGACCTTGAAGCGCCTTTCAGGAGCACGGAGCCATGTAAAATGGCGTACCATCCTGCTTTTCCTTAATCGGCAAACATCGGGACATCAGGGGACTCGGGATGCAGACATACTCAGCTTTGTGTCACCCACCCTGGTGGTTTGCCTAGAGTGGATGACGGAGGCAGGTCAAATTGGTCAATGAATTTACATCCAACTTCTAGATCTATCTAGGCGGGGAAATGGCATCAAGCGGGAAGGATCTTGTATCCGGTGTCCCCGAATTTCGGGCTGAGACACATCACACGGATTCGCTGCGCCTCTCACGGGAGTAGGGACGACCAGCAACGGTTCTGGAACAGGGAATCGGGGCCATAATCGATTATATTCACGCAGTGGACCCAATAGCCTCCTCTTCATGTACCATATTTCTACCGGGGCTGGCAAGGATGTCGGCATCGGGTCGCTCTCTATTACAAGATGACAAAGGCTACCTTGCAAGCAGTTGAATGGGCAACATACGACTGTGATGCTGACCGAAGCTTACGAGTCTCCGGTAGTACTATCCGAGTTTTGAAGACAGTGTTCGATGCACGGAGGAGGCTTTCTCTTGTCCTGATCCATGCCTCTTAGTTTTCGTCGTACATTGTGACCGAAAGGTTGCCTATAATTGCCTTGCTTAGACATAGGTGGTCGAGAGAGGACCCTGCAAGATCGGCGTGGATTCAAATCCCTCGTTTATTTCGGCGAAGAGGCTGGGAAATTCGGAAGAGAACGATGCTTGAAAACGGAAGAATCGAAAGATGAAGTGAAGACTCCGGCCGAGAGTGAAGCCCAATGTCGTGGAGAAGAAAATCTCTATAAGAGGTCACCATGTCAAAGCCTAGACGTACCATCTGAGTCTTTCAAGCTCGCAAGTTCCTCTCTTCTGTTTTCCACTCACTTCAATCATTTCGTATCACAGAATGCGCGGCCTTTCTCATCTTTTCGCCCTTGGGTCTCTTGTTCAGTTATCCTGTTCCTTCAAGACTGCCCAGAACAACACAGGATCTGCCCTTGGTCTTGAATATGATTTCATCATTGTTGGAGGTATGTGAATTCTTCACAAATCATTCATCGATCTCAAGGCTAATTCCGAGGTGAAGGTGGAACAACTGGTCTCATCCTAGCGGACCGTTTGAGCGAGTCTGGCGATCAACGAGTGCTGGTCTTAGAAGCTGGGCCTCATCCTAGTGTCGTAGCTATGCACGAGGCACCTGGCGCTGTCGAATACATCGCGGGTAAGTTCATTATCATCTCCATCCAAGACTACGATTGCTCTAATGTCTTTTATCTAGGTACTGCGATTGATTGGAACTTTTACACTGAACCACAGGAGAATCTCGGCGGGCGAGAGCTTGCCTACCACCGTGAGTGTGACACTCCTTCATGACACTGTCAGCTCCTAACTTTTCAGGTGGTCGTGGTCTTGGTGGCAGCAGTATCCTCAACGGCTTGTACTATGGACGCGGTTCAGCCAATGTCTATGACCACTGGGTTGAACTTGGAAACCCTGGCTGGAGCTGGGAAGAGGTATATCCGGAGTTCATCAAGGTTTGCTCGAAACAAACTCCGCACTTCGATGTGTCTTTTGAGCTAAATAAGTCGCAGGCTACCCATTTCAACCCGCCAAACAATGGAACTGGATACAACCAACGTTACCAGACCTGGGACCCGGCGGCATACTCCGATGGCCCGCTAGAGATTGGTTTCCAGGGTTTTGTTCCTCCTTCCAGTATTG
This sequence comes from Colletotrichum salicis, assembly GCA_001563125.1. NCBI lineage: Eukaryota > Fungi > Ascomycota > Sordariomycetes > Glomerellales > Glomerellaceae > Colletotrichum > Colletotrichum salicis. Next base: position 73,474 of record JFFI01001839.1, read on the forward strand.
CTTTCATTGAGGCTTGCGAAGCTGTGAACATTCCCATCGTCCAGGACTTGAACAATGGCAAGAACGTGGGCGTCAAGCAAGGCTCTGCTACCATTAACTCTAAGTACCGACGTAGCTCTGCTTATGACTACTACAAGGCCATCACCAACCGTCCAAACTTACTAATTCTTCATAATTCGCCAGTACAGTCCATTACTTTCGTAAGGAATGCCACCGGCACCCCGATAGCAAGTGGCGTGGTCTTTATCGACCACTCTCTTGGACGTCACCACGTCATTTCAGCCTCTAAAGAAGTTATTGTGACTTTAGGCACCTTTCAATCTCCACAAATGCTGATGGTTTCGGTAAGAGAAAGCTTACAAATGATGCTCTGCTCGTTGCACTCTGGACTAATGCGGATGAAGGGTATTGGACCGAAAGCCACGCTTGAGGCCTTTGATATCGATCCAGTGGTAGTCAACGAAAACGTTGGCCAGCAGTAAGATTAAAATAAGTCATTGAGACCAAAGCCTTGTCATCTAACAATTCGCAGCATGATGGATCACAACGTTTACAGCATCTCAGCCACCGTAGTTCCCGAAGCCTCGACCCACTACCTCATGTTTAACACCACCAACGTTCAAGCCTCGCAAGATGAGTACTACTCGAGTGGTAAAGGTGTCTACACGGCCCCTGGAGGCATCACGAACGGTTTTCAGGAGTTGTCCAGCGAGCAGCTTGAATCAATTGGCGCCGGTGCGGTTGTTGAGGCCGGTCTCACCAACCGCTCAACCGTGGAGTTCCTCTTTGAGTCTTTCTTCTACCCCAACAGCCCAGGCCCGACATACGAACCTTCAGCAGATGGGTCGTACATGTCCATTACAGTATCGAGTATGGTGGCTTTATCCAAGGGTAACATTACCATTCAGTCAAGCGGCATGTCAGATGCTCCGATTATCAACCCCAACGTGAGTCTACCACCATCACTCGGCCTCTCAACTTTGGAACTGGCTACAAACCCCACACCTTTGTTTTGTCCTGGGATGATGGCTAATGATTCATTACAAATAATGAAAGTACTACTCACATCCCGCTGATCGCGCCATAGCGGTGAACGCCTTCCGCGACGCAAGGAAGATTCTTGCCCACCCGGCCTTCGCCAACATGACCATCGGGCCGGACCACGGCGAAGTGGCGCCGGGGGTTTCAAATATCGCCTCTGATGACGACGAGGCCATCTTTGAGTACGTTAAAGCCACAACGGTCCCCAATTGGCACGCCAGTGGCACGAACCGCATGCTGCCCTTGGAGGACGGCGGCGTTGTCGACCCGCGTCTGCGCGTCTACGGCGTTCAGGGTTTGCGGGTTATTGACAGCAGCATCATGCCCACTGTTCCGGACGTCAATATCGCGGGGCCGGTTTACATGCTAGGCGAGAATGGGGCAAGACTGATTCGGGAGGATTGGGGCTTTTGATCCACATTCCCAATCACTTCACTTCCATTCACTCCGTGTATGCGGATACGTGTTATGTAGATTCCATGGTATCACGGTAGACCAGTAGGCCTCATCCAGCGATGCAAGTGATTTGGTCACTTACCTCAGTATGATACAAATGGATAATTTCACTCATCGACTAAATGCGTTCTAGTCAGGTATTCTCTCACTGTGATCTTACTCTTAAGTTGCTAAGGTCTTAACGGATAGTGGGCAACTTGGAGTTCCTACCCTTGTCCGTTTCATGGGCTAGCCCTGCGTTCAGATCCGGGGGCACCCTTACAAAAACTGAAACTCATGGATATGTAAAGCTCTCTTGGCGGCGCTACAGACCCTCACGGTCATCTCCGACTTATTCTACCCCAACGATTCCTTTGGCCGGTTGAGGCCAGCCGCCAGCGCCGTGGTAAGGGGAGAGATTCAACTTACCTCCTCAAACAGATTTGATATCAGCTAGATAGCAGGTCTCCAGAAGATAGTACGGATACGATGGTAAGGTTTTGTTTCCTCGAGGTTGAGCAATGTTTTATAACGAAAGTCTTGGTCGCCGAGAGGAAAGAGGCCGTCTCAGTGTCCCAAGATTTTGGGCGGACCTTGGTGGAGCACGAGGTTGTGTTGGGCTTGGCCCTCTTGAATTCCGCCCGCCGGCAAGACAAATCAACAAGTGACGAGGATTACTCTCATGCATGGTCATTTCCATTACCAGTTTGAAAAATAACAAACGGCGTCGCTGGGTGACCCAGGAAACAACAAAATATTCTTAATTACATTTACCTCTGAATTTGTTCAGGGCAACAAGAGCACTTCCAAGCTAGGAAAGGCCGACTCGGATATTTTGGTTGTCCGGTTGTGTCGATGCTTCTCGAACAGCGGCATATACCCTGTTCAAGTCTTTAAGGCTGAGCTACCAATTACGTGCTTGAGCATCTACACTACTCCGTACAGTCAAGGACCTTGCGTATCTAGACTGGTTTGGACAAAGCTTCACACCTCGTCCCATGATGCTAGTTCTCACCTCAACCACGTGGACCACCGTCGCGGGTTTGCTACAATGTCACGTCAACGTCACAGTTCATCCGGTAACTCGAGATCCTAAAGCCAGGATAGGAACTTCATAGCCGTGGTGTTTGACCCTTCTCTCCCTCTCAACTGCCAGTTATCACTCGGATCCTGAGGAGCTTTTTGTTCCTGGTTTGATCGTCTGAACTTTTCGTGCGTGGAAGAAGTATGATAGATTGAAGGCCCTCTCGGGACTAGGGTGCACCTGCACTCTCGCTATATTTAAAGAGGCTACTCAGGGTTCACGACTCGCGGCTAGTCCGACTCCTTGACACCTGACTCGTCGGCTGGGGTAATCATGATCAGCCCTGCAAGAGCTCTCTAGCAGGATGGAGTTTCTTTCTCGAACAAAAAATGATTGTAGGTAATACCGCGTTTCTCGGAATCGCAAGAACCCATCTTTCTTCTTTTCTGACCACCTACCTACGCTCTCTACATACTACGCTCGTTCATTGTTTGATTTCTTTCGGTACCTAGCGCAAACGCAGGTCATTCTGTATTCAAGTACATAGTTACCCCATCTGCTGCTCCGGTCGTCTTGGCCAAAAAGGGCCATATTTTGGGTTGTCGAGAACCCACGATGACGATGGCTTCTCCACAGCCGCGACACGAGACGATCAACCTCGACGATTTCAACGAACACGCCAGAGCTCCCCGAAATGTCCCACAACAAGGTGTTTGGTCGAACCGCAAAAACACAGAAGATCATCGAAGGTGGAGCATTATCGAATTAGCAGGCGACAACCATAGCGACTGGCCAAGATATGCCAAAGTGGACGAAGCCTCCTCGGCACACCCATCACCTCTAAAGACCACTGTTTCCTTCAACCAAACAAACTTTCTCCATCCTCCGACGCCCGATAGAGAAGATTGTTCCTATAGCCACAAAGGCAACGAGTTCAACGACACGATATCTCTTACGCCTAGATCTCACAAGGATGGAAACAAGAAAACGAGTCCATTCGTGTGGTGGACGTTGTGTCTTTGGCTCGTCGGGGTGTTGATGTTGACGCTGACAGCCCTTTACTCGACCGGTTCGGCCAAGGCTCTAATGAGACAGAACTTCTTCGTCGCATCGCCTAGTAACTCTATCCTAATTCTTCGTGTGATGACAGAGCTTTGCGCTCTTGTCTTAGCTGCTCTCGTGGTCGTCGTTGTGGAAGACTTGCAATGGGCCTTGGCATCCCGCCCCGGCGGCGTTAGTCTATTGCACTTTGTAGGACTTGACGCCGGTACTGGAGTATGGGGGTTGTTGCGCCTTTTGGCAACGGCTGAATGGAGGCAGAAGTACTCCAGTCTGTTCCGGTGAGTCCGATTCTGCTGGTCTGCCAGATATAGTGGGACTTGTGAACGCGTTCTGACACTTTAAAGCCTGCTGGTCATCTGCTCCATTCCTCTGCCCGGTATCATCCTCATGGGTAAGCTTACATCATGTGTGTAACTGTGGATTTTCGTCGTGTTGACGGTCTATCTAGGTGCTATTTCCATCGAACTAGTCACATTTCCTGAGAAGACGTACAATGTTTCGGCCGGGATCGCCCCCTTCAATGCCTCTTATATCTACGAAATCCGCCAATCCACAGCCACCGCGTTGTTAGTACAGATGGGTAGCCCCGCCTGGTCTGATCGAGACTCGTTTTCTCTAGATCCCTTGCATCAAGGTGTAGGGAAATGCACCGGGGCAGACGGAGGATGGGCCCCGTGTGACGAATCGCATCTGCTCACCGGCGGGGTGGTCTCAATCGCGCCACAGGCAGACAACTTAACGAGCTATCCGGACTCTGCGGCATACGTAGTTCCCAATACCCGAGTCGTTCAGTTGGAATATGGCAAAGTACACGATCTCGATGGCCTACGGACAAATGGAACTTGTTTCCTCATCGGCGCCGACAGCGCTGCATCGTACTGGTGTGCTGCTGTTGGTAAACAGAAAGGGCTGCTTTTTGGTAAGAATTCAAACAGTCGGCTCTTAAAACTGCTGCGTATATGAAGCTAACATTTTTTTCACAGGATCAGCATACTGCCCGATTGCGCTACAACTGACCAGTTCATGCATCAACAACACAGCTTGGACCAACCCTTTGGAACTATCGTCGTCGCTATACGTCTACTCGCGTTATGCGACTATCACCTATGATCGCGGTAACTTTTCGATCCTCGACGTTTCAGACATGACACCACCAGAGCAGGATATCATTGGTCTCGACGAGTACATGCTGTCGCTATCAGCAGTAGTCCCGGGCTTCAACAAGAGCGGCCCGGCTACAAAGGGCGACAACTCGGCATTGGCTATTTATGCCGTCACAGCGCTACCGATCAACGATAGCGAAGTGGCAAAGAAGCAGTCATTGAGAGCCGTCAGGAAAGCTCTTTCTGTTCCATTTAGCTACTTCCACGCAAACTACTTCTCTAACGGCCCCTCAATCTGGGAGCTCAAAGTCCCCCGCGAAGGTCTACCCGACGACATGTACTCCACCCTATCCATTTCTATTCTCAGTCATCAGGTTGTTGCGGGAATTATCAGCAGGTGGCTTTTTGTCACAGTGGCCGGTATCATTCTGTGTATATCGTTGGCCATCATCATAGCCACGTCCAGGGTGTGTGTAAAGAGGCCAGAGAGGTGCGGCTACCCGACGTTGGATTTTGCCGCCGTGTGCGCTGTAAGAGGAGGAATACCGTCCAGCTCTCCTGAGTGGGGTAATACACAAGAGCCGACGAATCATGAGAGAGGCCATGCGAGCGGTCTACACAGGAGTCTGACGCAGCTTGGGCAAAAGCCACAACCCTTCGGAGTTGCGAAGAACATAAAGAACGAAAGAGTAATACTAAGCTAATGAGATTTTGAGAACATGACGATCAATGAACTTCACAATACCTAGAAAGCGCACTTTAGATTATTTGAAATAGAAATATTAAGCCCTTTGAATTATCTCCATTTCATCAAGGTTCTTAGCCCCAAGTTAGCTCGACATGTCAAGTACGAATCTTATACCCATAAGTCGGGTACAATAGTAGGCTCAAACATCTCTCAAAGACTTGCTAGTCATACCCGTGGTGTCTGGCACAAGGAACCATGCTCCTGCCAACAAGAGTACGGATGTCCCAGCATAGATGAACCCGGTACGAGCTCCGAGATTGCCTGAGTCAACGTTATACATGTAAGGAGTGATAAAGTTGAACAACCAAGTTGTGAAAGTCTGCGCACAAATGCCGATCGATAGTGTCTTGGCACGAAGCGCGTACTATGGAATCTCGGCAGCGATAGGCCAACCGGCCCCTTGAAGAAAGGCCGCCTGTAGAGAGATGAGAAGGTTCATCAGGACAGCAATTGCCCAGAGGCCGCCCCTGTTTGAAACCCAGTAAAGCGCGCCGATAATCACCATAAAAAGCAGGTTGACAACAAGGCCTAGCAGCACCACGTTTCTTCGAATGATACGCTGGAGGTATGCCCCGCTAGCTAAGATGATCAGCACGGCAAAGCCAAAGCCACCGATGCCAATGTCGAACGAGTGAACTGCTTCGAGACCGGCAGTAATGAGGAAATAAATGTTCTGAGCTACAAAAAGGGGCGCCGCCAATATTGGCCGCGGAGTAGAGAAATGCGACGGTCAAAGACCTCTTTCGGTTACGGCCTTGGAGACACGATGCGTATGTAGCGTTGTTGTTCATTTTGAGTTCTTGTTCAGCGCGAATCGCTTGAATCTCATATTCGAGGCGCTCATCTGGATCATTCGGGCCGTAGATCTTATGCATGACCTTTCGTGCAGCTTCAATTTTGCCTTTCTTGGTCAAATAGATAGGGGATCTTGACATCTTAGCACGCGGCGCATTCTTACTTAGGGAATTGGTGCTCACTCTGGGGCCACAGCCCCGGTAACAACGGCTAAACCACCCACGGCCCACTGTATAGCAATGACCGTCCTGAAGGCTTGCTCTCGGATATCAGGAACGAAGATGCGGATCACACCTAATGCCAGGCCTTGAGTAAGAAGGACAAAGACAACGAAACATGTTTGTAATGGCACATGAAGTTTCAGAGGCGACACCTGGTAGAGAGTGTTAGCCGAGTTATTTAAAGGATGGCACCCTACGTTTGTTCATACTTCACCAATGTACGTGGTAGCGGTAGCCATCACAGCCCCAATCCCAAGACCAGAAATCATCTTGCCTCCCATCAGAGTTGCACGTGGCACAGCGACGTACTGCACGGCGGCCCCGACCAAAGTCAAGACAGCTGCGCCGTAGGACGGCCACTTCCGCCCATATCGATCAGAGACGAATCTGACCAGAATGGCACCTAGGGCCTGCGTGAGTGAAGACATTGCCGTCCACAACGAGGTCCAGATGGAGGGGAGATAGGGTCCTGTCAGTCCAATTTCGCCAAAATAAAGCAGAAATGAGGGCATCGAGATCGAGGCTCCGTTGGTAACTGTGTCGTAGGCGAAGACGATGCCGGCGGAGAAGGCTACTGAAGCTTCATGACTGTTAGACAAGTCTTTCGGTCAAATGGGTGAGAGGGTTTACCTATGAGCAGAGCTCGCCAATATCTTTTCGCATTCTGAAGCACTGAGAGTTGTCTTTCTGCATTGATAATATCTTCACCACTCCCAGCACGAGCCGTTGCAACACCGGTGCCCATATTTGCTGTCTCAAAGCGATTGTATTCCGGGTTTTGCATCTTTCCGTCGTCAGCTTTGAGTGAAGCCATGTTTCTGTTGGTCTCGATGAGTGGAGAGACTGCAAGAGAATTTATTCACGGCTTTCCAACAAGGATGGGCTTGGGTGCCATTTGATATAGATTGCAAATAGAACCACATTCCTCAGCTAATTGCACATGCAAGGTATCCAATGAATTATGGATTGTCCGGGGAAGCTAATGGCGGGGGAATCTGGGGTATCATTGATGTGTCTAGCTTGGGTGGACGTGTTGGGTGGACGCCGAAGAGGATTGGGGTAGGCCTGGGTGGACGTAGGGTGGACGTGCAGTGGACGTACGGTGGACATTCGAGTGGAATATCCGGGCAAAAGGGGGAGAGGAAGATTCGGGAGAAGTGAGTCCGAATCAAAAATTGACTACATACACCTCGGACTTCCCAACATGATAAGGTTGTTCAATGTCGAGTCTGTTTTATGTTGTTTTTGGATTTCATACATAGCCCACCGATCTAAGTCAGAAGACCCCAGCCTCAACTTGGCACACTCACTTCGGTACATACCAGCGAACTTGAGTAACATTAGACAGCGTCCCAATGAAGCTTACCAACCCAATAATTCCTGGGTTCGCTCCCGATCCAACCGTTGTCGTCCACAATGACACTTACATCCTCGTCAACTCTTCCTTCCACGTGTTCCCCGGGTTACCCATCTACACTTCCACAAACCTCGTGGACTGGGAGCTGAAGGGTCATGCCCTCTGCCGACCGACGCAGCTATCTGTTTCCAACGCCTTTACCAAATTCATCCCCCTGCCTCATGACATCCCACTCATCATTACCGGCGGTCTTTTTGCACCAACACTTCGTCATTTCGGAAACAAGTTCTATCTCGTGTGCACTTATGCTTGGGAGAAACCCAATGGGGGACACGAATGTCAGAATTTCCTGCTTAGCTGTCACGAAGACTCGATATTCTCAGATGACGGCTGGTCAGATGCGGTGCCATTCGAGTTCCCCGGTATCGATACAGGGTTATTCTTCGATGAAATGTCCAGAAAAGCATACCTTCACGGCTCTTACCGTACTGGGCCTCTATGGGCGCCAGATTGCTCGATTCGCCAATTCGAAATCGATGTTGAGACCGGCGCAGCTCTGTCTGATACCAGATTCCTCTGGAAGGGTGCCGCCGGAAAGGACGATGCCGAGGGGCCGCTTGTATACTTCAAAGATGGCTGGTACTACCTGTTGACTGCAGAATCTTCGACCTTTGAGGGTCACCAGATTAACATGGCGAGATCCAAAGATATCTGTGGACCGTACGAGGGCTGTCCGAACAACCCTTTATTGACTGCATTTGAGAAAGACGAAGCTGTCCGTTGGACTGGTCATGGCGATTTGTTCCAAGACACAAGGGAAATTTTGTTCTGCGTCCATCTCGTAATACGACACGATGATGACAATGTTCAACGTCATCCACTTGGCCGCGAGACGTTTCTCACCTCGATAGACTGGCCTGAGGATGGATGGCCTACAATTGCCCATACTAAGCTGAGCTTAGAGATTGGTCTGGAAGTACTACCAAGCCCGAATGCAGAGAAGCATGAAGGATACAAGGGACTCAATGAACGTATTGAGGATCTTTACATCCTCACACCCATCCCTTCAAATTACTCATACTCTCCAGAGGAAAACATCTACTCCTTGCGTGCTCAGGCCTCAAATCTAGCCAGCACTTCTGGTACATCCACCTTTGTCGGCCGTAGGCAAAGATCCCTCTCAGGATCAGCTTCGACAACAATACACATAGCTTCCTATAAAGCCGTGGGACTCCCACTGGTAGGATTGGCAGTGTACAAGGATAGCCTGCGACATGCAGTCATCCAATTCGATCCGCTAGAACGCAAAGTGTCTTCCATCTTGGTCGCGATCAAAGGCCAGAAGCCCATGTCGGTCGTTTTGAGCTCAGCCGCCATATCCGAGTCTACTGATATGGTTGAGCTTCGCATTCAATCCAAACCCGACAACTACGAACTTTTCTGGCGAGTCTCACGTCTTGGAGAAAAGAACGACTGGCAAAGTCTTGGGGGCGTAGACCCTTTGCTGCTTTCGGGCTAAGACATGACGGGCACTTTGTACGGCATTTTCGCGATTTCGAACAGCACACCGAGTTCGACAGGGGATCAATGGGCGAAGTTCAAAGACTTTGCGATCGAATGGTGTCGTGTTTCGGTGCCCAGCCGCACCTTGATCGAACGCTTGTGTCTACGTCAAGCTCTCATGTTCCATCAAATGGGTCAACCTACCATGTAGTTACATTGCCCATAAAATCATAACTCAAAGCATCACGAAGACTGCGTTACATGCATCTTGCTATTCGTACGAGACTTGATTTGCAAGAGGCTATGCGTTCCCTTGGTTGGGTCAACTTGGATCTGAGCTACGCCAACCATAGTCACCTTGTATTGGCCAAAAGCCGCTAGGCAACAGTCGCTATTGTTGCCTGCGCTTCGGCTTTCAGGTGCAATTAAACCGTCAACTCTCCCGGCGCTACTAGGTATTAGCCAACCACTCGCTCGGTCCTCACACTCTACGACCATCACTCAATATCCGTAATTTCCGTCAGTGTTTGTAGCTACATCAAACACGCAATGTCTTCTCCACCTATCTTCCATCAACCATCAACAACTCACACTCACACCGTGGTCTTCTTGCATGGGCGCGGTGACAATGCGAAAAATTTCATGCAGTCATTAAACTACTCTAGAGACTCACAAAACCGCACTCTCGCAGACGCATTTCCTTCATTCCGCTGGGTCTTTCCTCAGGCAAAGCTAGGCAAGCCAGTGGCACTCGGCGACAAGGTCTCGCAATGGTTCGACATCTGGAACGTGTTCAATTTTGCCGACCGTGAGGAGCACCAGGCCGAGGGCCTCAGAGACAGCGTTGTCGAGATCCGAGAGATCCTCGCCGCAGAGGCACAGTTGCTGGGAGGCAAGTGGAGCCGCATCATCCTGGCTGGGATAAGTCAAGGGGCAGCAACGGGCGTCCATACTATGCTCAACTTACGACTCCCGCAAGGGCAATCTGGGCTTGGAGCCTTTGTCGGCTTTTCTTGCCGCATGCCGTTCCCCGGGAGAAGTCTCGCCGATACTCGAGCAATTCTCGGGCTTGGAGACGTTGCAGAAGGATGTCCTCTTCTTGAACATACTCCGATTTTGCTAGAGCATTGTGTTGACGATCCGTTTGTTTTGATTGCCAATGGCCGTGTCTTGAAAGACACTCTAAGGAGATTCGGGGCGCAAGTTGAATGGAAAGAGTACCAAGAAGGAGGGCATTGGTTTAATTCTCCTACAGGGATGGATGACGCTGTTCACTTCTTGAACTCCCATCTATCTGGGTAATCCAGGGTTTACTTAACATGTACACTCGACCCTATTCGACGCCGGAAAATCCATATCAATGTCAGAATCAGGAAGCAGTCTTTGACTGGAAAGAATCAGTTTCTTTATTAGATAGGACACATCGATTACAACTGATAAAACCATGAGATAACTGGGCCATCCTTTTTCACTAATCAAGTTGGAGGCCAAAATGGTTGTCCTACTTTTCCATGCCGCGAGCAACATCCATTGTATCGCTTGTGGCCCCTCTCACTCTTCAAAGCTAGACTGCCATCAAATTGTGGCCCGTCTGCCTTTTTTGGACCTTGCTGGAGTGGCGACAATCGTGCCGCACATTTTTTCCTCACCTGGACACTGCAAAGTTTGCATATTCGTGCCGTATATGTACTCATTGACGGCCGTCGGAAATTTGGTCGCAGCGTCGCCAGACGGCCGTACATGCCCTCGTCTGCTAGTCTCAGCAACCCGTCTGCCTTGCCTTAGGGCTTCGCTTCCAGCAAAGCTTGATTCTGGGGTGCTGGAGATACCCATCCTCTTCATTTCATCTTTTTCCCGGATGCGTATGGATCTTTTTGTAGGAAGGAGAAGCACATCTATCCCAACGTGGATCGCTGCCGGTCGAACAGAACACCTGCGGTACAATATTGATCAGTCATATCCTCAATAAGAAAACGCCCCAAGATGCGTTTCCTCGTCAATTTTCTGGCCTTTGCTGGGCTGGCAATCGGAAATCCTGTTAACCTCCTCGAGAGATCCGCTCCGCCTCAGGTCAAGTATATCGACGCCAAAGAGATGACAACCCGAATGCATCTGAAGCACCCTACCCACCTAATCGGCCAGTCTCTTAACCCTGTCGAAGTGAAGAGGATGGTGTTGTCTCACGCTGGCACGGCAGATACACTCTACCTCCGTAACCACAATACCTTTATCCCAATGACCAGCTTCCGGAATGGACCGACCTCAGACGGAGAGACTACTGCAGACAAGCACTGCTTTATGTGGGACGAGTGGGAGATTCGCGACATCAAGTCGTACTGGAGTCCGTATACGGCAGCCTCAAAGATGCAGCATGTTGGGATCCTCGGCGAACGCGAGTCTGTGACGATCCCCTGGGAGGAGAAAGTTATCGCCAAGAGGAGAATCAGTCTTACTCCCGACTGGAGGCCCATCAAACATGTGTTGACCATTGCACTGGGTTTCGATACAACAGACGAATATACCAATAAGGGGACTTTTCACTGCATGACCGCTCCAAATCGTAGGATTCGTCTTTGGTTCCAGAAATATGTTGGATCAGGTAAGTGTTTAGAGGACCCTGAGTACCCTGCTTCGTGGTCTTGAAACTGACCAAGGTACAGCACATGCGTTCAAGAAGATATGCAGAGGCTGCGGTAGTGAAAAGCCAGTATGCGAGGAAACGTGGACGCCGCAGGGCCAAATTATCATTCCGTCTGATGGGTAAGTCTCTGCTGGTCGGCCGATTATTGAAGTAATGACTGACTTTGAGCCCGCCTAGCTCCAAAAAGGACATTAATTACAACATGCACTGTAGCTCCGATTAGCTCAAGCAAAATGAAGTGAAGCGATTGAGGGGATGCGCCTGGGGGAAGAGCTCTTGTTAGCTCATCAGTCGAGTCCGGGCTTCATGGGTCGTGTCTATCCGTTGCATGGTTTATGAGAGGTCTCTGATAGATACAGGTGTCATCGTTATCGCCGAGATTTCGCCATCATCTACAGCAGTAGGGCTGCACCCAGATGTATCATACCTTAGTCTACAATCCATCTGTTTCTTGAATGATTACCTTCAGATTTTTCAGTTATTATCCGTGTAGCCTACTGCTAAAGGTAACTAGCGGTGACACTGGTTTCAACACATTTTCAACTGTGAAGGTTGTTATCTGAGTATCAGCATATCTACTCTCTGCCAGGATGCTTTTCCTTCTGCTTGGGTAAGATGATAATTATCTTTGAGGGCCGATCGGCACTATGCTGCGAACCCCGCAGTCTAGTCGCAAGTATAGCCTCACTATCTATCTCGAGCCAATCAGCCTTCGCACGTCGGCAGATTATGCCTAAGAAGTCTCTGACTTTCGGCGTCATATCTTATCTTCCTTTGTGACTCACACAAATTACTAACATATATCGCAAGACTGAGAAGTATAAGGAAGGCATATGCATACTCACCATCATCATCACTCAGTGTCACTCAGTGTCACTCAGTAGCAGCAGCATAACCATCACTCGGCCAGCATGAACCATCAACATCAAGATCTCGAGCTCGAGACAACGAGCTTGCCCGATAACAGATCGGCAATCGGCCGCGCAATACACCAGCAAGAAAATGTCGAGGAAATTGAGCAGGCACAATTGCCGCCCGCAGATAGAGGAAAAGAGGCGTGGCTCGTCTTGCTTGGATGCAGTCTGATTCAGATTCCCGTTTGGGGTGCGTGGGCCCTGATGCTCCATCATGAGGTGAACCAGAAGGAATCTGACCCGAGATCTCCGTAGGCTACTCTCTTGCCTTTGGTGTTTTTCAGGAATACTACGGAAGTCATCCTGATAAGCTCAAGGGCGATGCCAGCAACGTTGCAGTGATTGGGACAACGATGACCGTACGTCCATGTACCCATATTGAGAGCCTGACGACAAACAACAATTCTCACTTACATATCTTTACTTAAGGTACATGTGCTAACAGTGTCAGGGCATCATGTACCTCATCTCTCCTTTCACATTCACAATTCTGAGCAGATGGCCTCGTTTAAGGCGCTGGTTTGGCCCACTCGGGCTAGTCCTCACAACAATTGGCTTCCTCCTGTCCTCTTTCGCGACAACCGTTTGGCAGTTGATTGCAACGCAAGGCGTCATTTGTGCCCTTGGCTGTGGGCTACTCTTCACACCTACGATTCTGTACCTCGACGAATGGTTCGTCAAGCGGAAAGGTCTAGCCTACGGCGTGATGGGGGCTGGGAAGTCTGCAGCTGGCGTCGGATTGCCCTTCGCCATGGAAATTTGCCTACGGAAGTTCGGACCAGTAATCACGCTTCGAGCTTGGAGTGTTGCAACGGTATCATTCGCTTATTCTTATGAAAATTCTCCATGAGCACACTACTCACAAGCTCACAGATCCTCGTCTCGGCGCCTCTTCTCTACTTCCTCAAACCGCGCATTCCCGTCCCCCAATCCTCCGCCGTGCGCCGAATCAATCTCAACTTCATCCACCTCCCCTCATTCTGGATGCTCCAAATCGGCAACGTCCTCCAATCTCTCGGCTACTTCCTCCCCTACACCTACCTCTCCACCTACGCCGTCCAACAACTTCACGTTTCGACCACCATCGCAACGACCCTCCTCGTCCTCATCAATATCACCGCCATTCCCGGTGGCATCGTCATGGGTAGTCTTGGTGACCACCTTCGCGTCACCACCGTGATTCTCATCTCGACCATCGGCTCAGCGCTCGCTGTCTTCCTCTTCTGGGGGTTTTCGAGTCAGACGGCGCTGCTAACTGTCTTCAGTATCACGTACGGCTTCTTCGCCGGCGGGTTCAGTTCTACCTGGTCTGGAGTGCTGTCCGAGCTGAAGGCTGAGAGCCCGGCGGTTGACACGGGGTTCATCTATGGGTTGTTAGCTGGTGGTAGGGGAATTGGGAATGTGATCAGTGGTCCGTTGAGCGTGGCGTTATTGACTGGTGATGGGTGGATAAGAGATGGCAAGAGTTGGGGATATAACGGACAGTATGGCGGGATTATCTTGTTCACGGGCTTTACGGCAATGCTGGGTGGATGGGGTGCGTTTGGTAGGGTTAAGTGGATTTGCACAAGGTGAGGTAAGTGCTTAGATCTGGCCCCAGGGGAGTCTCCCGTCGACACCTAATCGATAGAATTTCACTACCTTAGTCGGGATCATAAAAGGACAATTTGGCGAATACTAAGATACATCAAGTTTGCGTGAACTTCCGCCTTGAGGTGGCAATATAGAAACAAAATATTGATCATGGGTAGACATTGTTTGTTTGTTTTGGTTTCTCTGCCCTAATGCTCATAAGGCTGGGTAGACATTATAACTATTGAAATTTCTATAGTTCGATTGTGGCATAATACTCAACCTTCCGTGGGAACATGCTCACCATTACAACCCTCCGCCTAATGGTTTCTCTTGTAAATAGTACCGTTTCCGGTAAAGTTACCAGTCTGGGTAGTGAAGTCATTAGTGTTGCTGAAGTTGTCGATCTTTCCGAGCAGAATCTCAAGCATGCGGTACGCGACACCAGGAGTGTATCCGGGAAGCTCGTGGCCGGCAAGGCGAGCAGTGTAGAAAGTCAATCCACGGTCAGCGGTCCACACACCCTGGATACCAGCGCCGGCGAGCGCGCCACCGTTGTACTCGGGGTGGTAGGGGGCGATAAGAGGGGTGGTGGGGTACTCCGACAGACCCTGCGCACCGTTCCAAGTCATGTTCTGAATAGCAAAGAGCGTGCCGTTGGTGCTGAGAAGCATGTCGAGGTCACCGGAGCCGATGATTGTGTTGTTGGTGAACTCGATGACGCGCTGCAGGGCACCAGTGATGGCAGGGCCGTTGGACTGGTCAGAGCCGCGACGAGTACCGTTTCCAAAGACGTTGACGTCGGTGCACTGCTGCCAGTCGGAGTTGAGGGGCGCGTTGAGCGCCTTCTTGACGTCGGTGCGGTTGAAGTAGATTTCGGCGCCGGGCGGGGTGTAGTCGCCGCTGTTCACAATGCCGAGCTGGGAGTACGGGTGCGGGCAGGTCTCGGTAATGTGGTAGATGTTGAAGCAGGGATTGACCTCGATGATGGCCTCGTAGAAGGTGTCGAACATGTCGCAGGCGTAGACATCGCTGTTGTAGGGATCGGGCAGGACGGGGAAGGGCTTCTGGGGCGGCGGGAACTGGAAATAGGTGTCGAGGTAGGAGGAGTAGTTGCACGAGTCCTGGCGGTCGCGAACTTGCTCCATGAAGGTCGAATTGAGGTAGAAGAGATTATTCCAGAACTCGACGTAGGGGAGGATGACGACCTGCTGCTGGATGGTCTCGTCGCCGATGATGGGGTCGTTGATCGAGATACCGGCGAGGTTGAAGTAGTCGGTATCGTTGGCGGAGATGAAACCGTCGGCGATGTATGGGACGTAGTATCCGGCGTACGACTCTCCAGTGATGTAGGTCTTCCAGGTCTTGAGGTCAAAAGTATCGATGAAGCTCTTGTAGAAACCGCGGAACTCGGTCGCAAGCTGAACCTCGTCGGTGATGTTGGGCACTCCCTGGGAGTAACCAACACCAACAGGCTGCTCAACCCACAGCATGTTGGTCAAATTGGTCCAGGAGTAGGGGTTCTGAACGGGGGCGAGGGTGCCAGCTTCCCAAGTGAATGGGCCGTTCTCGGTGAGGAAACCGGACAGAGAGGAGCATCCGGGTCCGCCATTGAGCCTGTCGCACATTAGCAGGCTGTACTAGATCAATTATGGCTCCATCGCCTTACCAGATAACCACCTCTTCAGGAGTCTGCGCGGCTGTTGAGGGGAAGAACCAGAAGAAAAGCTCGCGGGTTTCGTCGGGGCTGTCGGAGATGGGGAGCAATCCAGCGTAGGATTCACCAATGTCAAAGGGCACTTCCGGGATGCCAGTGCCGTTGACAGCGAAAGCTTGAAGAGACGTTAGCTTGGCGACCGATGCCCTCATTCCTCATTTTCTTCTTACTCTTGGTCTTTTCTGTCAAGAACTGGGAGGCGCGCTTCTGAATCTCAGGGTGAGAGAAGGGCTGGTTGGCCGCGCGCCTTTCGACGATGGAACGCGGAAGCGTAGGCTTGGTCGGCTTCTTGAAAGCAAGCGCAGACGAGGCCCAAAGCAGCCCGCTGAAAAGGTTGAGGAGCTTCATCTTGGCTTTGACTGGGGAGAAACTACAGCCGAGAGAAAGGTTCTACTCCTCCCAGAGCTGGCCCGGCCGCGGTATTTGAACATTTTCGTAGATGACGGCATCACTTCACACCGGCCCTGACGCTTACCACAGGCAGAAGGAGGAATACCAAAGTGCCCAAAAGTCCCCTGATAGAATGGGTTACTTCTCGATGATTGAACGGCGGTGGGTCCAGGTAGCTGTTGATCATTGGGTTCATGGTACGTTGGTCGGGAGTTCGGCATGGGAAAGAGCGTTGCTAGCCGGCCTTCTCCAAAGGTACCCTGGACTCATCTAGACCCGTCAGAAAGCTCATGTCAAGAAAAGTCGTGTTTAGATTACCTGAACCTTAAGGTCCTTTCGTAATGAACTTGTACTGATGAGCCTGATTGGTCTTCGCCGAGTCTCGGTGTCATGTAAACTCGATGTTTCCTTCTTGGCGACCAACGGCGCGGAGTAATCTGGCACTTCTGGGTATTAATCGCGTGTTCGGCTCTTGAAGGCCGCATAAAAGTTGTAAGATGACACACCCGGGCACGAACTGTCACCTTCCCCTTAAGGTTAAGGCCGGTCCCGCAGATCGACAATGAAGTTCCAACGGCCCTCCCGGCGCGTTCGTGATTCGATCACTGTGTCTTAGTGTCGCTGGAGCAGACAGGGCCCGGATAGATCAAGCTTCGGGCGCACGATGCAGCCGAAGCTTGGTCTAGCTTGGCGAAGCTTGTCAAGCTTAGCGACTCTTGGGGGGGAACCGCGGCGGCATTGGGCGGACTGTTTGCCCGGAGCCTGGAGGATCGATACAAACGCGGCAGAGCGGGAGAGAAACAAAAAAAAAAGTCCGACCTCCCCGGCATATTAACAGGGATCAAAGGTTCGCCAGTGTTGGGACCTGCCTGTGAGGTACTACGGTGATATCGTATTGCAAAGTGCGGGATGTCGCGCAATCACGACCTTGAGTGATGGAAGGTAAGGAAGAGCCCGATGCATACTTTATGAGGCAAGTAATTCGCTCATGTGAAGCTCACGGCTTAACTACTGCCCGTCACGTAATTATGTCATGTTTTGCTCAAAAGTTCCAGTTCATCTTATTCTCAGAAAGTTTACCTCTGTCTGCCCCCGTAGAATTGTGTTTGGAACCCCGCGTTATCGCCCATTTCTCGCTTAGTAACCAAAGACACTCCTCCGGCACGTGGAGGTCAAGAGTGGTTGCTATTTACGCCCCGCCTCCCTCCAACAAACCCGTTATTGACGGCAGGGGAAACTTGGCGCAACAACTCCATGGCTCCCTCAATCGAGGGCATCACGTGATGCTAAGCGTTGACTTACGAAAGCAGAACGATGGTCAAGACGGTAAAGACCAATCAACGCTAACAAGCCCAAGAGAAGGATGACATCAGGCGCGTTGGTACCGCAGTCCGGTCTAGTGACTAACCCGTTTGGCGTGTCCTGAGCACTGCCCACGAGTCGCACGGCCACACCGAGCAACATGCTCCCTCAATCGCGTGCAGCATTTGCGGCGTGGTTGAAATGTAAAAACGGTTTCAGCCCTTTGTGCAGAAAAGAGGCGTAAATCGGCCAATACGATGACCGGAATGTCGTGGCTGAAGATGCTGACGCGGCAGCCACACTGTTGGTTGGCCTCGCAAGGTCCAACATCCATCCGTCTGACATCGCCAAAGCTGAAGGTAGATAACAACCATACTTGAACCTGGCATTAAGGTAACATTAACATACCCAATAGTCGATCGCAAATCTACCATCACAAAGAGCCGCAAAGACGCAACTGCGATGGGATCCTCAAAAACATCCCCCTCCGAGGCGGCACCAGCCTACGATGAGCACGGCTTCCACGACGAGCACCCCGTAAACGCATTCCCCCCTTCAGGATCAGCCTCAGCCTACGCGACGATCCCGCAGAACGACGAGCGTGACATCGAGCTTGCGCACAATCACGCAGCGCCAGATTCATCGACTCCATTCAACCCATTTAAGCCGCATCAGCACTGCGAGACCTGCGACAAGTTCACGTCGGCGCGCGAGGTCAGGGCCAACGAGAGGCACTGTTGCCTCTGGGTTGCTATTGTCTTCATGACAATCAGCGTCTCGGTGGCGATCTTGGGAATTGTTGCTGTTGAGGCAAAGTTCAAGCATCACAAGGACTAGGGTTCAGATCAGAACTACGGCTGTTTCTCTAAGTTGTCTGTCTACTAGTCATGATCTCCTAGGGGTGGGGAGTTTCTTCACCTGGATTGGTGCGCAATAGACGTATGATCGATCGAGAAGCTGAATCCTAGCCCCAAGCAAGATGCTGGCGAGAATACGGTACCTCAAGATTTGAGCTACTTCCTCCAGTCCGGTCCTTTCTTACGAATGATCCAAGCCAAAGGCAGCTCGGTTGCAAGGAGTAATGCATAGACAGCAAAACACCAACCCAGACCCGCAGCATCAGCAAGGGGCTGTAGTGCTGCGATGGCCGCACCCGCTCCCAAGCATCTCACTATGCTAGACGCACCCTGTGCTGTAGCAGATCTTTCGCATTTGAGGTCGGTCAAGAGTGTTCCTGTCATCTGGTTTGGTTAGGGCTTCATGCATTCCATTTCGGCTTCAAAACATGCTCCGTACCATGAACAGACTAGCGGTGGTGATTCCAGTAATAAACTGCATTAGTATCATGACAGCCATGTGCTAGATCACATCAGCAACGTTCCGCAACTCAAGATGGCAAGGAATCTTACCGCTCTTGTCATGAGAGCGAGACCGTATCCAATTGTTCCTAACGCGCTTGTCGTAACTAAATAGTACAAGCCCTCCAGTCTGGTTTATTCAATTTGTACTTCAGAGGGCGTAGTGCCATTCTGTTCACTGTTCTCTGTTAGCTTGCTAGTTGCTCTTCGGTAATTCCGATTGAGAATTCTCCCTGTTCCTTTGATTAATCCAAGGTGCTTATTTTGGACAGTGGGAGATGACAAACCAGTTATAAATGAGCCTATGCCTCCAGCGACCCCAGACGGAATGTAAATCAACCCAGGAGTCAGGTAGTCTAATTTGTAGATCTCCACACACTGGGCACCCAGCGATGTTTGCAGTGTCATTTTCACAGAATATGTGATGCCGGAAAGTAGTATCACTACAAGTGAGCTGCGGTCTTTCAAGATTAGGAGACAGGCGAATGGGTTAGGCCAGTGTCGTCTGGAAGTTTGACTTTTCAGCACCCGCACGTTCGTTTTCTGGGATCTGTTGCTGATCAAAGTGAAGAAGCTCCAGTCAATGCCTCTGACTCTGGCGCTTCACGGTATTAAGGCGCGGAGTTCGCTCTTAACAACACGGAAAAGCCAAACCCGTCGTTTCTTGGGAGGCGGGGTCGCAACCAATCACATGAGATGAGCTCGTTGCACAGCAGATGATAGACAGTTGGATGTTGGCCCTCAGTCTCGTGGCAGGGGTCGCACATCAACATGACAACACCAAGTACAGGGATTGAATTCGGTGATCAGAAATTTTATCACGTCTTCTTAAGAAGTTGTAACGTGCCATATCAATTCGAATTTCTTGGGCATTGCATCTCCAAGTACTGAACGTTAACTAACCCAATTCAGGTTGAACTGGTGCAGGAATCTGGGGCTCAAAGGAAGCTCGTGCCTCTTTTAGTTCCTTCTTTTCTTTTGTCTCGTTTCTAACTCTGGCGCCCAAAAGACGCATGTTGCTGAGAAATCTATGGTACTTATGTAAGTTTGATTGTGCCCTGTGCTCTGAGTTCAAAATCAACGTACGCATCTCTCAGCTTCAGCTCATTGGGGTATAAGCTGGCCAAGCAGATCTGGTGGCGGATCAAGTAGATGATTATGCGGCTGTCGGCATCTTCTTCGGGTTCGGAGATCGGCACATGCTTCCAATACTCTCAGAAGTAGGCCTTTCCGAGTGGATATCTCGGGTTGCGGAATGGTGCCAGCTCGACTTCATAGATGTCAGTATTGGCAGTATCAAATCCGATAGCACTATCGCACTATGAGGTTAATTGTTTCCCAACTCACTTTCCTTATACGCCCGTAGGGCGTTTGCATCGTACACAATGATTGTCTCGTTGTCCAGCTTGTATTTGACGTTTCCAGGCCAAAGATCTATGTGGCAGAGTGTTGGCTTGATGGAGCGGCCTTCCGTCTCTAAGGGATGCAAGTATCGAGGAAGCACTTTGTTTCGTCGTGATGATCCGCGCAGCAGGCTACGTTGCAAATTTGGGTCTATTTCGGTGATTGAGCCGCAAGAGGAACCTCATGCAGATTCCCCGTACCCAATTGTTTCCTCTAGCCGCCTCGGACTCTGAGCGCGGCGTCACTGCCTTCGAAGGACTGTTAATCCCTCCAGTAGGGTGATTCGCCTGGTTAAATGTGGCACAGCTTGGTAACCAATAAGATGCCAGCTTTCATGTCTCGTGATGTCTCTTGATGCTCCCAAAAACTGCAAGAGTCCGTCAAAGCGACGTGGGAGCCATGGTATTGCTGCAGGCTGCCTCTGGACACCAAGACTGAATATGACACGCTATGCAAGTGAGATTTGTGGCTTGAGGCCAAGAAAGACCAGCACTCAGCCTGATCTCGACCATCCAGAACCATGTTCTGCACTCTCTCTGGGAGATTTCGCAGCCCGTCGGTTGAGAGCTGTCTGGTCATTCAGCGGTCTCCAATGTCACCCATCTCGCCCTAATCACGTTCTCTTCTGACCTTCTTTCTACGGTACCACGATCCACAATCTTTTTGTCTCTATTGCATTACCATCCGATCAAGCTTTTGCGCGGAAAAGATATCGTCTTGAGCCGGGCGAGCTCTAGATGTACCATGTTTTCTTCCGACAAAGATCAGGTTTGACCAACTGGTTCTACCTTCTCGGATAAGTTTGCGCTTACACTGGGGTTACGAATACCTTAGGAAGAGAAGCTCGAGACTACCCCTGAGACTCGAAGACCTAGCTTTTCAACGGCAATATCCCCACCGTTCTTCAATAAAATATACCGGCATTCAGCACCAACGCTATCTCGAGTTGGATGGCGACGCAGAACTTCTTCTGTCACAAGCCTAGCCATCGCGACTGGGGATAACAATTCAAAGGGACCGTTGGGGTTGAACATTCTCTTTGAACCTTCGGAGACCCGCGTGGACTTCATCTTTGTAAGCATGGAATGAGAATTTTCATTCCGATCCGAGGTCCTAGCAGAAGCTAACGATATTTTCTTCAAGGTCCATGGCTTACAAGGAGGCTCGAGGAAGACGTGGAGCTTGATACCCGAAAATGTCTCGACGTGTTGGCCAGAGCAATGGCTGCCATGTGAACCTGGCTTCAAGCATGTCAGGGTGCATAGCTTCGGTTATGATTCTGACTGATTTCAGATTCAGCATAGTGCGATCAGAATACGAGATTTTGCAGAGTCGCTGCTGGCGAATATAGTCCATTCTCAGCTGCTCAAGAAGACGAAAGATGTAGGCGATGCTCTCATTTCCGCTTGGGTCCACACTGCTAACTTGAATAGGTTCCAATCGTCTTTGTTGCTCACTCTATGGGTGGTCTCGTCATCAGACAGGTACATCAAAGTGTCTCACACCCAGCTTAGGGTTACTCTAATCGTACGTTACGTAGGCCTATCTGCTTGCAAAGCAGCAGTCAATGTATCAGGGACTTCTGCCGAGATTTCATTCGATGTATTTTCTTGGAACACCCCACAGAGGCTCGACTTTGCTGCGTACCTGAAAAAATTACTTGTCATTACCGATATCCCAGGGGGCAAAGGAATACGTCAAAGAGCTTCTGCCAGGATCGAACACGGTTCGTGTGAGTACAAACCAGAACAGATGGTTTTTATTAAACAAAGATACACTCACAGCTAACCTTGCTGGCCAGAATATTAATGAAGACTTCCGCCACGTTTGTAGAGACCTCAATTTGTGGTCGTTTCACGAAGCTGTTCCCACTGCTGGGTTCTATATTGTCGATAAGGAATCAGCAGTGATGGGTAAGTGTTGGTATCACCTCTATCACAGGTGATCTGGTTGGTTCGAACCAAATGGATTCGGGGGTGACGAAGGGTCTTCTCTGTATTGAACTGATTCTACGTGGTATATAAAAAGGAGGTTCTAACCGTAGGTTGGGTGGGAAGTCGGAATCTATTCAGGGGTCGTAGTTGCCCCCTGCGCTGCCCCGCCTCGAGGTCGAATTGGACTTCCAATCCGACAATTAGTTCTATCATCCCGTCGGATGGAAAATCCCTTCTACTTTTTCTTTCACTCCGTAAAATTACTAGGCCCGTAGGCTAACATTGGTACCACAGGCTTGCAAGGTGAGCAGGTAGAGCTAATCCATGTGGACCATCGTCATGTTTGCAAGTTCCAAACAACAACCGACCCGAACTATCGAATGCTTGTCGACTGTTTCAAGACAATGATTGAGCTCATAGATCAAGAATGTCCGTGTTATGTCAACCCAAGTACGTCCCGTTCCTAACATGTTCAGGCGCTACGCAACAAAATACCCAGATGAGGTTGGTCGCGCGAGCCCTCAATATCTCCCAGTCGCTGCAGAACGATTTGTTAGGGGGGGTAGAGAAATGCCACATTGGGACTTGCGAATGGATCACACATGATGAAAGCTTCCATCGTTGGCTTGATATCGACATAGACCACGACGGCGAGGATGTAGATCCTCTCGACACAAGTAAACTCAACCAAAAGCCTCCGAGATTTCTGTGGCTCAACGGTGCACCTGACTCAGGGAAACCGATTGTCTCTGGTCACGTTATCAAGTTGTCTTCAATCATACAATCTCGACTGCAGCTACTTCTTCTTCAAGAACGACACCAAAGCCATAGTAACCCAGATGCTGCTCAGTCTTGCGTACCAGATGACCGAGTCCAACTTCGAAGCTCGACAAAGTTTTCTCTCCATGATACAGAATGGCGACGAAGTCAATACACAAGATCATACCGTTATCTGGAATACTCTCTTTCTCGGGCGGCTCTTCAAGGTTCAGTATCCTCAACCACACTTCTGGGTGATTGATGCTCTTGATGAATGTGGCAAGAATCTCTCGTCTCTTTACTACAGAAGTTTTCCAAGATAGAGCCATCTGTGCCTCTTCGAATATTTCTCACAAGCAGACCAGACTCTCCTGAAGCACCAGTTGAGCTGCTCCTTAACGAGGAGCGGATCCAGCGGCTCGAGCTTCACACTGGCCAGGAAGAGTTGATGAAAGATATCGCATCGTTCATTCGGTCACGTCCAAGACTTTCCCGACTACTTGATGACAATAACTCAAGCGAGACTATTGTTACATCCATACTGGAGAGGTCGCGCGGGATCTTTCTTTGGGCTTCTCTCATGGTCGACAGGCTAGACAGTCTATACAGTCTTGAAGACATGCAAAAGGCTCTGGATCAGGTCCCCTCTGAGATGAATGGATTTTACGGCAAAATTCTGGAGGGCATCGCCAACTCCGCAAACGCGGATAAAGCTAAGTGCATTCTACGATGGGTCGTCTGCGCACCGATACCAATGAAGATTGAAGAGTTGAAAGAAGCGATCCGGCTCGACATCGGTCACACCCTCCTGGCATCAAGTACTGGAGACATTTTCGCAGAGATTTGTCGTAATCTCGTCAAGACAGGGTTGAACTCATGGATCAACTTTATGCATCAAACGGTCAAGGAGTACCTTACCTCAGGCGCATCAAATCTGTACGTGTACCACCGGGTCGGCCACGCAGAAATTGCAGCTATCTGTTTGAAGTTCGTTAACAGTCAGTCTTTTGCGCGCCATACGACCAGAAGGAAAAATCAGGGTAATCTTCGCCAAAGCTCAAGCAGCTTCGCCGAGTATGCTAGCCTCAATTTCGCCTACCATCTTTGTCATTCACAGTCAAAGTCAACCAAGTTGTTCTCGGCCCTTGTCGACTTCATCAACAACAAAAGCCTCATTTGGATTGAGAAGATAGCCCGGATGAAGAAACTAGCCCCTTTCATTACCTCGATTCAAAATCTTCAGAGACATTTGATCCGACAGTTGGAGCGAAGTCCGCCTTTTGACGGGCAGATTCAGATGGTCAACACCTGGGTTGCTGACCTGACTCGGCTGGTCACGATTTTTGGACCAACGCTCATTGAACGCCCTGAATCGATCTACGCATTCATACCAGCCCTTTGTCCGACCTCTTCAGTCATCCACAAGACCTTTGCCGGAGCTTCTCCGCAGAAGGTCGTCAGTGGTTCTCACGATTCGTGGGATGAGAGGCTGTCATGTGTTTTATTCCCATCGGTCGTGAAATCCGTCGCCTCCAGGGAACAACAGCTTGCTGTGGGCCTATCGAATGGGACCATCAGACTCACGAGCACATTGATCCTCGAGCACCTGACGACAATGGAGCATGGTGAAGCTGTGCGGCAACTCGCTTTCGGCAACATAACCAATGTTCCCGCCTCACTTAGCCCTCGAAAGCTGATTTTGTGGGACGCGCGATACAAGCGCATCTGGCATAAGCAAATCAGGAGCACCGCATTCTCCGTTTCATTCAATGCCAACGACTCGAAAGTATTTGTCACATTGAAAGGAATTGTCAAGCAGGTAGTTTTTACATTCTCAACCAGGGACGGAGAGCAGCTTGACTCGCTCTCGTAGCTCTCACTTGACGCTGTTCGATCTGAATGAGGAAGATAAGCTTGAGAAACTGTTCCGCATAGAGAAGAAGGGCTCAGAAAAGTTACGACCGCCCCAAATTATAGATGTCGTGTTCAACCCCGCAGTTGAGTCTGGCCTCATGGCTGTCGCATACCAAGACGGCGACATCATTGTGATTCACTTTGATGAATCCCGCTGGCATCAGGTTGGCTTGGTGAGTCTACACTCACGTGTACTCGCCAGCTCGCCAGATGGCATGATACTAGCAGCCGGAGATACCGAAGGAGAGGTGTCGCTCTTTGTTTTCGATTCTCTACAACTGATAAATCGACTTGAATGCCTTGAAGAGACTGTCGTTGGCATCATATTCTCTTCCAATACGCTCAGGCTCTACGACGTCCGAGGGCGTTCTTGCAATGTCTGGGAACCTTCTATTCTGGTTAGGCAAAACGCAACTGATGACACATCCAGTGACCAAGATGACATCGCAGACGAAAGCTATCCTCAACGCTCTGTTACCAGGCCTTTTGACGAGGCTAAGTTTGTCACCGTCTTAACACCAATGGGCGACGACAAGCACGTTTTCTGTGGTCGTGAGGATGAATCCGTCTCAATCCACGATGTCAGAACCGGACAGAAAGTTGTCGAATTCAAGTGCCACTCCGCAAGCATTCGCGTAGTCGAGTGGAACCCAAAACTTGGTCTTTTGGTCAACGTCGATACGTCAACGAGATGCATTGGAATACGCATATCGCCTCGTCTTAGAAATCACAATCCCTGGTATCAGCAGGATATTGTGTTCAATGCGCGGGCCTCTTCATCAGTGTCACAAGCAATCATTGAACCAAACGGTGTTGCTGTTTTGTTTTCCACGCAAAGAGGTGAAGAGCTCTGGCAGAAACAATCTCCTTCTGAACCATTCTCTTCGAGTCAGCTCTCCTCAGAAACCAGCCAATGGATGCAGCATCCAACCGACAAGTCGCTCTTGCTTCTCTTAGAGAAAAGCACGGTGCGCCCCTTCCGTTGGGATGATCTCAAGTCGAGTATTTCTGCCTCTTTCTGTCCCCATGATTCTCCCCCCAGGCCTCAGAGACACGACGTTGATGAGCAAATGGTTTTCTCGTGTCGACTTCAGCACCATAGTGCAGGCGCTTCATCTACAAGCAGAAACTAAGAACACGTTTCTCCTTCTTAGCAGTAGCAACATACATTACTACTTCTGAGGGAATCCCCGTCTCCTGCACCGTCAGCAGTCTACTCGGGAGTGTAAAGGCAATTCTAGGGATCATTCGTTCCGCAGTCATATTCTTGACACGGGGTGGATGGATTAGCTCTTTCAGTCTCAAAAGTTTTGAACAAGCGAAATACTATACACGACATCTTTTTATTCCTTCTTTCTGGCGTACGGACGATCTTTTGATACGGACGATGTCCAAGGATAGTGTGGCTATTGCATACAGGGATGAGATCATCATTATTCGAGGCTTCTTGGATTTTGACCAGAAGGTCAATTGGCAGGAAGATAGTATGCCTTAATAGTTCACATCAAACTCATTTTCACAGGCGCATAGGTAGCATTAGGGTTATACTGCATATAGACGCATTGATGTTTTCTCGGAAAGGCCATTTATCTCCATGTCGCGTCGGCGTGAGACAGGCCCATCCATCTAAGCTACTGATGAGGAGCTTTAAGAGCAATGAGGCAAAGGACTGATTCAAAGTGATGTAGTAGCCACCGTTCTGTAAGACCGGCGAACCTAGCACTTCCCAACCTAACCCTCCAACTTGTTGGCGACGTGGATCTCGCGAACATTAGTCATGTTCACACCCACAAGCTTCCAAGCCATGACACCCTTCTCGATATTACGATCCTTGTGATCGAGCAAGATGTAGCTCATGACAGGATCGGTGAAGTTCGCCTCCTGACGGAAGTAGTAATCCTGCTTGTTCTCGATGAAGGTCTGCTCGTTGTCGGCATAGCGCTCGTGCTTGCGGAAGGTATCGACGAGCTTCTGGTCGAGGAAGAGCTGGCCCGCGTGAGTGGCGACGTTGTCCTGGATGGTGCCGTTGGCGAGGCGCTCGGTGCCGGGGACGTGGGTCATGATGTGGATGTGGGGGGTGCGACCGGAGTAGTGGCCGGGCAGGTTAGTGCCAAACCAGACGGCGCCGTCGGCGTTGGTCTTGCGGAGGCCGCGGTGGAAGGTCTTGTTGCCGTTGGAGGGGTCGGCTTCACCTGCACCGTTGGCCTTGGAGACAACGCCGGAGTAGATGCCGGTGGAGTTTGTGTCTGGGTGTTGGAGGGTAGTTGGATGTTGAGGATTTGGGGGCAGGAGAGGGTATGAACTTACGCCAGACTTCAATCCAGATATCGGGGACGGGCTGGCAGGTCTCAGTATCGATTATCTGAAGGTCCAGGTACATGGGGATGCCAGACTGGCCATCGGTCAAGTCGAAGCGGTCGAGCTCTCCCTCGACGTCTGTAGATGGATGATGTCAGCAAATTTCGGTGGATGATAAACAATCGGCTAGAGAGGAAGAAATACAGAAAGGGCCCTCGGTAGTCTCGATGCTAAGAACACAGCCGTCGTCACGAGCAGCGAAGATGTCCACGTCAGGGGTGCGCCAGTTGATGCTGTCGTCAGTGGTCTCATGGTCGGTCTTCAGGACGGAGTCGACATCACGCATGGTGATGCCCAGGTGACGAAAGGTATCGGCAAGCTGGGCGCGGCGATGGGCGGCTTCGTCAATGTAGCCGCGCTTCTCAAGCTGGATGTTGCAGTGGTCAAGGTTCATGGCGTTGTTGAGGGCGTACTCTTGGCGAGCGGCGATCTCGAAGGCCTGGTTAACAGTTCCGTGGGCAGAGCAAGGGCGGATGATAGAGAGCATGCCGTAACAGACGACATAACCGCCGAGGTATGCCACTATGACAGAGATCACAAACTGAAAGAATGTGTTGGTCTTTCGCTCAGGCAGCATGCTCGCCTCTGTGACGATGCGATAGTGGGAAGCAGGGTAAGGCGCAATTTGGCCCTCGGCGGTCTCGTAGTAGACACGCACGCCGTGAGGAAGAGAATCCTCTCCAGCTGGATCTGTCATGTCAGAATATTTCTTTGAGATCTGTTTAGGTTGGGGAGGCAGGGTAGGATGCTTGAAATATTCGCCAATGCGATGAAAGGAAGGCACTTGCGTTGTGCAAGTTGAACAGCAAAACTTTTGTTAGAGAATAGAAACATACCAGCGACGACGCGAATATCGCGAATATTCTGCACGTCCATTGTGAGTAACTCTCTGATGAGTAGCAAAGAGCTTTTTTGTTGTGTCGGTGCAAAGGTTCTGCTGAAGGAGCCAAGATCGTGATGAGTGTTCCGCTAAAGGAGCAGGTGAGAGTGCGGGTGAGGAAGAGATTTCTTTTTTCGCAAGAGGAATTCAAGAAGGCAAGTGGGGGTTAGTGAGGTAGGGCTTGAGGATGGAATAATCGTTGTATTGCCTTTGATGAGCAGTGCCTGAGGTATTTGAGAAGGTGAGCAGTGAATATTCACGGGATGAATCACAGGTGAGGTGTAAAGATGTGTGTCACATGCAGAGGTTTTCACTCAGCAGACCTCTGTTCTTTGATCGGCTTCTTCCTCCTCAAACCATCCTAACCAAGCCCTATCAGTCTTGCAATGGCATCTGTATACCATCATTATTTTCCAACTCCTCAAACGCCTTATTTTATACCCAACCTTTCCAGCACCCCCATCTCACTCCAGCCCAGTCTCCTTCCACCACTTGAACCGATAACACACAAGCCTCGCATCAACCTCCTTCTCAAACCTCTCCCTCCACCCCTCCGGCATCTCCCCATGGAGCCTCACAACCTCCAACCCCTTCAATGCCGCCAACACCCCAAAAAACTCATCGTGCTTCTTCTCCGTCAACTTGGCCTCCCACACTTTGGGGTTCGGCGGCCCCGGCCTCGGCTCCCAATCCACAATAAGCTCCGTCAGGTCCTTCGCCCGCCGCGCCACCTCGGCGAAGATGGCCAGCCACCGGTTCCAGTTGGGGTACTCCATGGCGATGAGGACGTATAGCCGGCGCAGGCGCTCGAAGCGCAGGGTCCCGTAGACGGCGAAGCCGATGCGCCGGTCGCCGTAGCCGTGGGAGTGCACGCGCATAATGGCGTCGGCGTGGACGGGTTGGTGGAGCTCGCGGTAGACGCGTTTGCATGTTAGCATGAGCGGTGGCAGGGGTTTCTTATATTCTCCTTGCTCGAAGTAGACGTGCAGCGGCCGGACTGTGTCGCCAAAGTCATCGTGGTCGAACGAGAGGTAGTACTCGTAGATTTTCTCTCTGATTTCCCACGGGAGGCTGAATAGGCCCGAGCCATTTTGTTCCAAGGTTTCGCTCATGATGATTATGTGTGTATATTTGAATGCATGTGATGGTTCTATTGTCATGTTAGATCGGGTAAATCGGATGGATCGGGAGACAGCGGCTGGGCTGAAGGGTGGACCACATACACTCTTGTTGGTTTGCACCATCAGCTGTGACGTTTGATGATTAAGGCCGCAATTGACTTTCCTTTAGGTTTCTCTACGATTGACTGGAAATCTGTTTCTTCAAATGCAAATGTCTGCCTGATACCACGCCGCTGCTGCCTGCGCGTTGGTGCATGTTGTTTCTGCGGGAACGTCTCACGACGTCGGCCAGTGGGGTTTAGCCCCGCTTCCGGCTGTTTAGACCGAAAACACGCGCTTCTTCGGGTTTAAGGTGCTGACAAGCGGGGTTCCCACCTTCGGCCCCGTCGGCCGCCCTCCGGTGCGGGTCTCCCGGTTGTTGCCCCGTCCAGGTCTCTCGCGGTTTCCCTCTTCGTCCACCGAATGGCGGATGAGACGCACCTGCCTTGGAAAGAACTCTCGCAAATTTCATGAATTGGGCCGATGAAGCATCAGGTCTCATCTGTATGAGCTTTGCAAGAGTGGTGACTTTTGATTTACTACACATCATTTCCATCAAACAACACCCTCCAGCACAATGTCTCCCCTCCCCGGCGGCCCCAACTTCATCTCTTCCACAGCCTTAACCCACTCCTCCATCGTATTCACATTCGTCAACCACCACTCACACTCAGCCGGCGCATCAACCATCAACCCGTCAAGCTCCCTCGCCGTCTCCTCAGGCCGCGGATGCCCCCGCGCGACCCGCTCCGCCAGACGCGATAGCGCAGGCGGCGCCCATATCGCCAGCAGCGGCTCGCATACCCCCTCCGCGGTGCGGAAACACGTCACGGGCACGGCGTCTCGCTTGACGAACAGGTGGAAGAAGGCTTCCGCCGGGATAAGGGGATAGTCGCACGCCAACACGACCCAGTACGCCCACGCGTCGTAGCGGTATGCTGCTAGAAGTCCCGCCGCAGGGCCGCCAGCAGCAGAGTACCTTGCGTCCACGTTTGCGGGGTGATAGTCGCGTAGAATCTGTATCCTGGGTCTTGATGGTGTCTTGCAGTCTTCACTCTCGGGGGACTGGTCCGCGGGAGTGGTCGCAGCCTGCGCCAGCAGTTCGTCGAGGAACTCATCTGTCTCGGACTCCTGCGCCAGCGAGATGAAGATCGTCTGCGGCTCCGGGAAGATGGTGCGTAGTAGTTGCAGCTGCCGCCGGTACAGGGGTGTTTCGTCGGGCATTCGGAGGAGGTGTTTGGGTGTGCCCATCCGGGTCGACTTGCCGCCCGCCAACAGGAGTGGCCTCATAGCCGGTAGTCCCATGGTTTTGAGTATTCGATGACTGTCTCTCTTGTCTCGCTTGATAATCTACCCGAAAGGTTGGGAACTAACTGTTGGCTTTGAGTTCTTCTGCCAGGGGTGGTTTGATGCTGTTCACAGGAACCACAAATGAAGTGGAAACGGATACACGGCATAGAGCTTGAGGGGATACCTTTGGTGAGTAAGCCACGTCTGAACGCTTTTACATCGTGTGCGACACGATGTTATTCCCGGGCGTCATGATTACGGCATGACGCAGCTGGGGCTAGTGTAACAATCGACAAAGAACCGATCTACCAGTTGATCTATCCGCCTTCAATCCGCCCAGACGTTTCCTGTCTGGGCGCCATGCATATCATCTAGCCCAACCTCTCCATATCCTCCGCCCCCAGGTTCCATTGTGCCATGGCGGAAGAGGGCTTCACTTTGTGCCCCCTGTCTTACCCTTCTCTCCAAATCCTTCCGCTGTGGAACATCATCAATAGGGCCACCAATCATCACAGCATCAGCACCAACTTCCCATCGTATTCTTCGATGAGCGTCTCCAGGATGCCATTGGACCAAACAACCTCCCACCTCTACCACATCCACAACCACAAACAACCCACTCACCACCAACCCTCCGAACCGCAATCCGCAACTTTTCATCACAATGGTTCCTCATTCCCCAAGGAACAGCAATGGCAGCAACAGTCCTCCACCAACTAGACTACCGCTTCCCAGGCCTCACAATAATAGCCTACACCTTCTGGGCAACCTCCATCCTCCTCCTCCTGCTCATGCTAGCCCTCTACGCCGCCCGCCTAACCCTCCACCCAAAACATACCATCCGCGCCCTCAAACACAACGACGCAGAACTCGCAGGCCTCGCCAGCATCTCCATAACCTTCACCTCCGTAACCCAAACAGCCTCCCTCGCCCTCGCCCCCAGCTCCCCCGGGCCCTGGAGCGCAACAGTCCACATTCTATGATGGATCTCCTTCGCCCTCGCAACAACAACCATCCTCATCCTCCCCTTCATCTTCATCAAAGTCTGCCCACCAGGCGTAGCCCACCTCTCGCCCTCCACCCAGGTAGCAGTCACAGCAGCACTCACGGCAGCAGCAGCAGGCGGGACCCTCTGCACACCAGCAGCGAACCTCACCAGCGCCCAACAGGTCCCCATCATCGTCGTATCCTACCTCCTCGTCGGCATGGGCCTGCCGCTGGCGTTTGCTCTGGACGTGTTATTCTGGGCGCGGCTGCTGGGGAACTACGAACCACCCAAGGAAAAGGCCTTTCAGGACATGATCCTCTGCGGACCGTGGGGTCAGGCGAGTTATGCGCTGCAGATACTGGGAAAGGCTGTTATCGGCGGCAGCTTCGCTTCGTATACAGGTAGTGGCGCCCTTCTCTCCGCGGATGCCGCTGCCGCTCCGGTGGGCTACGCGAGTATCTTTGCCGGTCTCGTGGCCTGGGGTCTGGGGACGTACTGGTGGCTCTTTGCCATCCTGGGCGTCTTTCGCGCCTTCTTTGAAGGGGGGTGGAAACCGAACAGGATCCCGTGTACTCTTGCTGGATGGGCCATGGTTTTCCCGTGGATGAGTTTTTGCCCTAAGGTTCTCCTTTGACTCGGCTTAGAGGGGACTACTAATCTTGCAGGGCGTCTACACCAATGCGGCACTCCAGTTGGGTAAGATTTTCGGATCCCGAGCCTTCAAGGTGTGGTCTAGCTGTTTGGCCGTCATGTTGGTCCTGATATGGCTTTGGAATGTCGGCTTGATAATGAAGATGCTTTTCGATAAGTTTAAAGCTAAAAGACCAGTGCTGTCCTCTGCATAACGAAATAAATTCGTATTCCACACTTCTAACCTTTGAAACTGTGCACTCAGGGTTGAGCGTGATAGTCATGACATGGCCATGGGTTAAGAAAAGTAGTCGCCCATATTTGTCGTGCTATGGAACCCAAGTCCTCAGCCTCGCTCCATGCGTATGCTATCATGAGCAGGGAATTTACCTATTGGCCTCTCAGACGTAGTCTCAGGATATTTCATCACCAAGAAACTTGTTGCCAAAGTTTCAACAACTTAATCATGGCATTAATCACTTCTTCAAATATTTCCATGCCTGTTTCGCAAAAAGACGATGAACATCGCCTCCAGAATCGTTGTCTATACCCAACGGCATTGTCGTATTTTCATATCCGCTCCAAAGCCTACCAAAACTAAGACCATGGAACGCAATCCAAAACACGTCAAGACCCTAGATTGACGTCGACAATTTGTCAGATGAGCCTTCGTGGCGTTGGTATCTCAACTGCCATTCTGCGACAGCCTCATCGGCACTGACCGTTCAAGAGACACGTGAGAAACTGTATCATCGCGGGACCATTAGAGACCTTTTGCGGCAACTGCCGCCGCATATTTCCATTTACACCAGTTCACTTGTAACCAACACAGAGCGACACCACGTAAGGGCAATATTGCTTGTTCTCTGCAAAGGAAACCTTTTTGTTGACCTTGTGTATGACTGGAGCAAAAGTAGACATTCACAACTCTTTTAGCATGCAAATGCAAGAGCCAAACGAACAGCATACCGCAAGTATAAAGGAATACCAAATCTTCCCTCCCTATAGACTCCGAATTACCCCTCGTCCCACCTGCCCAGCCCAAACTCCGTCAAGGTAGCAAGAATCACAGACCCAGAACTTTCCCAAATCAAATTAGGGGTATGATGCTGTCCATCTATGGCGTGGAAACCTCGAATTAACGCCTTTCAAGTGACCCCCTTATTGCTGTGCTTGCATGTTCGTTGTGTGGTGTGGTCGTCAAATTTCAAGATAGGAAAACCGCTGTGCGGGTGTGTACCAAGGTGTGTTGTGTGTTGTCAAGTTTCAACGAACCCTTTAGGGTAGTGCAGCAACGCTGCCCGCCAGTAGTGCGTAGTTGGCGAGCTTGAGAGACAAGACTCGCGATCGAGGGTAATCGGGGCTTATAATCATGCGACCGTCCTTGTTGAATCCAACCTCGCCAAATGACTCGCTTAGCTGCTCAAACTTTGCGTTCGGCCGGACTCGATTTAGCTCTGTCAGGATGTTGTCGCTCCAAACTCCGGAACACCAGCCGTCTCTCAGGACAAAGTATGGATTCAAGGGAGGGACGGGAGAGTCTGGCACTAGTTAGCAAAGGGGAATCTACAACATGCGAAACATGACTTACCCAAGTCCACGAAGCGAATCCGCAGGTAGTCCAAAGCCTTGAGAGTCGACATTGAGTGAATGCCTGCCAACACAAGCATCTCGAAAGAGTGGATGAAATTCATGTCCTGAATACCACTGCCAGAATCATGGAACTGCGGTACAGGGCGACAGCAGTTCTTGACCGTCAGATCAATCGTCTTGAGTCGTGTCGTTCTCGAATCCGATCTAATCGCTGCCATGTTGAAGAAATTCTTGCAAACGCGACCGGTGTAGGCCAGATGCTCTAGCGCCGGAGTTGCCTCGGCCAGCTTCGTGCAGAAGTGAACCTGGTTGGAAACCTTCATGTAAAACGGAGGGCACGTGAGCTCCCGACGGTAGTCGCTTTCGAGGCACAAGTTGAGGTAAGTGAGATTTGTGGGAAGTTTAGGTAGAATGCCGGCCATGCTCAGGTAACTCTTAGACTTGGGCTTGCTGTAGGAGCCATGCCACTCGTTGAGGTTTGGAAGAGCTGCTAGGAAGGCTGAGAAATCCGAGTCTTCGCGCATCAAGTTCCACTGGCCTTTGGTGACCAAGGTGCGAACGGAATGAAGGGTCGGCAGATGCCAGCCAGCGGGTCGCTTATGCCAACTGTGCTGTACCTTTGGTGCCTTCTTTCTTTCACCTCCCTCAATGGTCAGAACGCAGACGTGAGGTAGGGCCATCGAAACAAAGGTGAAGGCTTCTTCGAGACTGCAGTTGTTGGCGGGGAGGGTATAGGTCGCATTTGTCAATCCGTCCATTGTGACCGTGGGAAGAGCAAGAGTAGTGCTCAACGCCAACGGACCGTACTTGGGCTGGAAGACTGGGAACCAAATCTCAATGTGCTTGACGTAGTGCCGGAGATGGTTGTGTTCGCTAAAGTACATCATGGCCAGCTCTAGCGATTCGATGGTGGCTTTTATCTTGATGTGACGATACAGACGCTCCTGAATCAGGATTCTCCAGACGGGACTGACGAGAGCAAGCTCCGACAACTCTCTGCGTCGCGAATGACGAAGTGCAGTTCCCCAACTTTTGGTCACGCTCTGCATGCCCACCGAGCTCTTGGAGTTTGTGGATACTCGGTATCCGAAAAGGTGATCGAGGATGCATTCATGAATTTCGGCTGGTAAGTCATTCAGATTCAGGGAGGGCGTGACCTCGGGGGTCTCGAGAGTATAGGAAGGAGTGGTGATGCCCGGGCCTCCGTAGGCATCGATGTCGTCGGCCATCGGAGTGCAGCAATCCGAGTTCCGTTGATCGGGGTGTAAGAAGGGCGTGCTGCTTGGACGTGTCGGGGGCACGAATTCATTGCTCTTTGCCTGCTCGAGAGGTGGGCTTGATGGGCCAGGGGATACTGGGTTGGACGAGGCGTTGAGTATGGTTGAAAGGATGGAAGCAGAGGCTGTCATAATCGAGGTCAACTCTTCAGTGGCGTTGGCGTTAGCATGGTAGTCGTCTCGCGACTGTCGCCTATCGATACCGGAGGGGTCTCGGTCTCGGGGGACGTTGTTCGTGACGTCGGCGTCGTCGTCGGTTGAAGGAAAGGACTGTTCGACGCAAACGGACATGGTCGTCGGGGCGGAGAGGAGGATTCTTTGGATCGAAAAACTAAGATTTTTGGAGAAGGGGAGGATTGAAGCCGTTCCTAGATCATGGCCAGACGGTCTCCAAGGGGGAGGGGACGGGGAGCGGCGACGGCGGCGATAGCGGGATTGCTGATCAAGCGGAGGGAAAAAAAGGCGAAGGGAGATTGGCTCTGGACTGCTTTGACGATGGTGGGGGAAATGAATGTCCCAATAATTCAGAGACCCTGGATAACCCAGACCGGGGGGGGGGGGGGGGG
>JFFI01001841.1:0-39267 GCA_001563125.1 Colletotrichum salicis
TGGGAGGAGGGACTTTCCGAGGGGGGGGGGCACGGCGCCGCCTGAGACGAGATAGGTCTTTTTGGTGGTGAGGAGGGTGTAGACGAGGTGGTAGAAGGGGATTATGACGCCGCCGCCGACTGTTTGGTAGAGGGTTGCCCAGGCGGCGTGACTATGTGCCGTCGTGTCAGCTGGTAAATTCTCATTTCACTCTTTGTGTTTCCCATGGTGTTTGTTTCTTTGGGGCTAGTGGTGGATTGAGAGAGTTGAGAGGGAGGAGGAGGGGACTTACAAGCTCAGGAAACCCCATCGGTTCCTGGACCGATAGGCCTCGACGTTCATAATCACCACGGTCGGGAAGAAGTTTAGCAGGAAATGAATCTGCTGGATTCTCGCCGCCTCGTGGAGACCTAGGGGTCCTTGGGCGAAGGAGGCGACGAGGTAGGTGAGTGCGATGTCGAGGGGCTCGAGGCCGGTGTATGTCGTGTACAGGCATGAGCCATCTTGGAGTTTTTGTGCTTCGACGAGGTTGGTGAGGTTTTGGGAGAAAGGGGTGATGACTGATTGGATGCGGATGAAGTAGACGCCTACGGCTGTGAGGAGGGTGAAGAGGAGGGCGAAGAGGGTTGTTAGAAGGGGTGGTCGTGAGGATTTGGGGGGTGAGGGTTTTGAGTTGGCCATTTTTGGGGGAGGTGATGGGGACGACGCTCTGGAGGGACTGGTTCTTCAGGATGATGGGCTGCTTCGATAGATGGGTGAAGGGCTCATGATGGAATTTTGAAGCTTGAAGATCAAGTTTAAATATTCTGTATAAGACGGACCACGTTGGAAGGGAGGTGAGATGGATGTACGCATACCCCACCGTGAGCAAGAACTGGAGTCTGCGGCGTGAGTGGTTGATGGACTCGGCTGACCATGCGCCTATGTGGCGATGGTTTCCGTGTTCGGTCACTGTCGGCCGCCGTCTTACATTGAGCCCCGTATGATAATATACCTTGCCTTACCACGTTTGAGGATTGATCCGGTTTTCTGGGAGGAAGATGTTGTTCAAAAAGTCCAGGCAGATACAATTGGGATTCGCACGAGGAAAACTTTCATGCCTAGGGCCACTAGTTTGGCCACAGAGACATGGAGATAATTATTTCAGTGTCCGAATCTTCACATACATCCATGTCCCTAAGATCCGGGGTGTATTCCGGGTTGTAATACCTGGTCACTCACGAAGGGATGAAGCGCAAAATTACGACGCGATGGTGACCAAGTACCCCAATGTGACATGAATCGACGATGAGAAAATTAGACATAAGAACGCCAAAGAAGCAAAAGGCAGAGTCAGGCTTATTTATACCTTTAGACTTCAGTGAAGTTAACATCGGTCGTGAAATGAGGGCTCTTAACTACTCAAGCTTCTCGACCACTTTTCCCTCGATTGATAAATTTTCCGGCAGATTTCCAAAGTGAATGACCCGAACTTGATGCCATACACATGACTGAGGCATCAACTCCGTGCTTGTAGTAAGGAAGAGGCTAAAATCATGAGAATAGCCAAAAATGTCGTAGAAAAGGAGAAATTTACGTTCCGACTATTTGGATATTATTTTGCCAAGTAGATGAGACGTGAGCATGATATTCCACTGCACCACGCGAGAGCATCAAGGGTATATTCCCGGACGTACTCATTGACTGAGCTCACTTTCTTGTTATTACAGTGAAATGATTTAAATTGCAAGTGCTATTCCCATTAATGAGCTTCAATCAGGCCCCTTCGTGGTTTGGGGATTAGTGACGAATGACGGCAGGTGTGAGATCGAAACTCTCACTTGCCCAGGTCAGAATTCACGAGACAAGGTTAGAAAGTTCAGCAATGGATCTAGATTGAGAACGCTTTAGAAATCCTGTCTGACTCGTTCATTTCTTGGTCAATAGATCCATGGGTATCGTGGGCTGGATATTTCACATCCTGGGTGTACAGTCTAGGATGAAAACCTAGTCCTTTTGGCGATGTGCCTCGGTTTCTGAGTCTCGTTTTCTCTTGTCATAAAGGCCACTTAATACCCGAATGGAACGCTCAGCTTGGGTTCAAATGGGCAGTGCTACAGGCTACGCATCCCAGGGAGTGGAAACGAGTCATCTTGTGTCACTGTCTCGAAGACATGAAGTTCAGACGCTCGGTGAGCAGACCATACCTTGAAGGAGGTTAAGTATTTTGTACTTTTTATCACGTCAGGATTAGCGCCTGTTGCATGTACCGGGAACATCCCCCGGCCCCCGTTGCCTAGCCGCTCCCCACCAATCAGTGGAGCTCTAGCTGAGAGCTCTCCCAAACCTCAAAATTTCATTCTCCAAACGCGCCTGGCCAGCTCTCAAACGCGTTCATCCATTGACAACACAATCGAAATTCCCTTCACTGTTGCGCCCAACCCCGCCTACGACTGAAAGCGACCACGAGAATCCCACGATATGTCGCTCTTCGGCAGCAATCCCCTGGGCGGTCTGGGAGCCTCGACCAGCGGAACCCAGCAACAGAGCAGCACAGGAGGGGGTCTGTTTGGACAGCAGAACACGACCAACACTCAACAGACTAGCTCTACGCCTGCTTCGGGTGGCCTCTTTGGAAACCTCAATCAGGCCAAGCCTGCGACGACTGGCGGGCTATTCGGCGGCGGCGCATCGACGACGACACAATCGGCACAAGGATCCTCGCTGTTTGGTGCACCTCAGCAACAACAACAGCAGCAACAATCAGGCGCACTCAGCTTGGGAGGCTTGGGCGGATTGGGAGCATCGACGGCACAGAAGCCATCTCTCTTCGGTACCCTTGGCGGTGGTCAACAAAATCAACCACAGACGCAAACGACGGGCTCGACCTTCGGCCAGACCACTACAAACAACGCTCTCGGCGGCTCCCTGTTCCCTTCATCGCAGCAACCGCAGCAGAACACAAACAACCAGTCCCAGATTCAGCAGGGTCAACCGTCAGGCGCATACTTTGACAGCCTCTTCGCCAAAAGCAAGAAGCAAGGAGATGGCGAGAATGGCATGGAGGACCTCCCCAGCCTGCAATTGGGCCTGGGTGACCTTCGTCAGCGCCTGAAGAAGCTGGGAACAAAGGCGCAGGAGCGTCCCTCCGATGGTAGAGCGCACTACCTTCTCGCTGCATCTGGTGTCGACCCTTCAACCGCCGCGAAAGATCTCGGATCCCTCGATTTGCAGACTGGCCGTGTTGAGAGACCCTCTGGTTACTCTCCTGCCGAAATCGACGTTGAGACGTACCTCACGAACCTCCAGACGAAGACGACGATGAGCATGATTGCGGATGGCTTGGAGAGATCGGTCCGCGACTTTGATAACTTCTTGGAAGACAACGTGACGATGGAATGGGATGCCCAGCGCAAGCGCATCTACGAGCACTTTGGCATCAAGGCTCGTGAAGAGTCTTCTTTCGGACCCGCCGCGTCGACGAGGGAGGCCTCTGGTGGCTTTGGTCGTTCGCGCCGGAGCAAGAGCCAGGCAACTGGAGCTCGCTCTGGCAGAGCAAGCGTGCTGGGCAAGTCGAGCATGCATCGCTCCGTCATCGGCAACGCAAGCAGGATCGGCTCCCACCAGCCAGAGTTCTCAGATGTTGATCGGTCCACGGACAAAGGCGGTTCGTTGACTGGCCACATTAATTCCGACGACAGATCTCTACGGGAGAAGCAGAACAAACTTTCCGAGAAGGTCCGCAACCTCAACCAGGCACGGCTCATCGCCCATCCCTACCCCATCCTCTCAGAGCTCGCGGATGTCGAGCACCGGTCTCTGGACCCATATGCACCACACATCGTCGAGGCGTATCATGCTGTTCGCGAGATCGTTGGAGAAGATCCCGAAGCAGAGACTACCATCAATGGTGCTACTGCGAAGGAGCGGCAGTTCGCCAAGATGTACTTGGACGAAGCTCCGAACTCTGCCAGCTCGATATCTATGCGAAAGAGGCTGTTAGATGGCGCCAACAGATACCTCGAGAAGCAGTTCCTTCAAGAGGTTGAGGCACTCATCGCAAAACACCCCCACGAAGCCAATCTAGGTGGTCGCCCCGATATCGTCAGCAAGATCAGAGCCTACATCCGGTTACGTTCCGCACGAAAGGACTTGGTGCCTGATAACACAGACCTTCAGCAAACGGGCGGTGAATATGTG
Organism: Colletotrichum salicis; assembly: GCA_001563125.1. Taxonomy (NCBI): domain Eukaryota; kingdom Fungi; phylum Ascomycota; class Sordariomycetes; order Glomerellales; family Glomerellaceae; genus Colletotrichum; species Colletotrichum salicis. The sequence continues at coordinate 4,159 of JFFI01001841.1, forward strand.
TGGGCCATCGTCTTTTACTTATTGCGCTCTGGTCACGTTAGCGAGGCTGCCACGTATGTGAATGATAACGGCAATCAATTCCGCAGCATCGACCGCACGTTCCAGAGCTACCTCAACGGCTACGCCTCTAACGAAGACCGCCGCTTGAAGCGAACGCTGCAAGACAGATGCAACGCCGAGTACACTCAGCGTGTGCGCAACGCTCCGGACAACTCAATCGATCCCTTCCGGATGGCCTGTTACAAGATTATCGGTCGCTGTGACCTGAACAACCGGAGTCTGGATGGCCTCAACACCGACATCAACGACTGGATTTGGCTTCAATTCAACCTTGCCAGAGAAGGTGACCGTTCGGTGGAGGTGGCCAGTGAAGCTTACGGCCTTTCCGAACTGCAGTCTAGTATCAAGGAGATCGGAGCCAAGCATTTCCCCAAGACCTCTGCCGAAGACAATAGTGGCAGCTTTGGTATGTTCTTCTACCTCCAGGTGCTGTCAGGCATGTTCGAGGAGGCTATTGCCTACCTTTACCCCTTTTCCTACGTTGACGCAGTTCACTTCGCCATTGCGCTCGAGTACTACGGTCTTCTCCGACCTTCCGACCCTTTCAGCGCCTCCAACGATCTGCGCAGCTTGAACGTCAAGGATTCTGTTCAGATCAACTTTGGCAGGATGATTGGCTACTACACAAGAGACTTCAGAGCCGCCGACGTTGTGTCCGCTGTTGACTATCTGACACTCATTTGCCTCAACATGGACTTGTCTGGCGAGGCTGGCCGTCGTCATGCTAACCTCTGCTGGGAGGCCCTGCGCGAGCTCGTGCTTGAGACGCGTGAGTTTAGCAAGCTCATCGGCGACATCCGCCCCGATGGCCAGCGGATACGCGGTATTATCGAGGAGCGCGGTTCTCTGATCGGCCTGACGGAGGAGAACGACTTCATCAACACCGTCACCGTCCAGGCTGCCAGCTTCGCCGACGAGAACGGTCGCACAACCGACTCAGTCCTCCTGTACCACCTGGCTGGCGAGTACGATACCGTCGTCTCCATTGTCAGCCGTGCACTCAGCGAGGCCATCTCTCTCGAGATTGGTGAGGACCCCATGCGCCTCATGCCCGTCAAGCCTCGCGCCGCCGGCCAGGAGGCCGAGACCGGCAGCAGCCTCAGTCTGGCTTCCATCGACGACCCCGTGGAGCTCGCCCGGACAATGATGTCCATGTACGAGCGCGATGCCATGTTCCATCGCAAGATCCAGGAGCAGAACAGAGTCGCCTGCCGCGTCCTGCTCGAGATGAGCACCATCAAGTCCCTCGTCGAGGCCGGCCAATGGGCTCAATGTCTGGACGTAAGTGACAACTCCGCACTACTTACTGCTGCCCATCATCCCCATTGCAAACAGATGACTAACTTTGGCATTCTAGAAAATTCGTGGCCTCGAAATCCTCCCGCTCGACGCCAGCGGCGACCCGAGCATCATCCGCGCCTACGCCGCAAAGTTCTCCGGCCTCTCCCAGCCTGTCTCCATCAACGTGCCGAACCTGCTCATGTGGACCATCATCTGCTGCACGCGCCAGCGCGACCAGCTCACCGGCGGCCAGTTCAGCGGCAACGAGGGCACTCGCCGCATGATGGTCGAGCAGATGAAGCAGATGACGCTCGACCTCACCACGTACACCTCGCAGCTGCGTTACCGTTTCCCGCCGCACTTGCACGAGGCACTCGCCAGAGCGTCTGCCGAGTAAGCAGAGGATTCATGGCGTCGGCACTTCATGTGTGGTCTGAGAAGGGAATAGGAGGGAGAGGTTTGGTAATTTAAGCATTCGAGCAGAGTCAGAGATGGCGGAACGAGCAGAGGCTCGCACGACTCCAGGATGGGGGCGCAAAAATGTCTTGTTTGAGTAATACGGCAGAAGAGAGAAGATGGTTAGATACCTTTGTGACTAAAAACTTCGCTACGATGGCCTCCCCTGAGACTTTGGTTATGTTACTGACAACCGCGAGGTGAAGAGCCCATTTCCGGGTTTGAATCACATCAAAATTCAACATGTGGTCAGTATTCGCGAATTGTCCTTGGTATTGGTCCTAAATAGAACTTTTTGCACGATGCTCAAACCAGAGAAGCATGCGTTCCGGGGTATGATGTGATAATAAAACGAAACTGGCCAAAAAACAGAAGCCGAACTCCCCGCAAAACGCCTAACGTGATTCCCATTTTCGATTCCAATTTACAAGGTCTCAATGACCACTGCCCCTTCCACGTCCACGTCCTCTCCCTCTACCCCGAGTAGAACCTCCTCTCCTTCTGCTAGGTTCCGGACCACCAATCCCACTCTCCGACTCGGAAGACGACGAAATCTCGCTCTCCGATCCCGACTCGGATCCGATTCTCACGACAGTCAGACCACCCGAAGGCTTACTTCGGCGTGCGGACGGCGGTGGCGGCGGCGGAGACCGATCCGCGGGGATGCCTGAATTAGAGGAAGATGCAGAGGACGGCGACGCCACGGGAGCGTCAAGGTCTGATCCGTCTTCGTCTAACTTGCGCCAACGTCGACCAACGGCACCTGGAGGCGGAGGCGTATGGTCGGAGCTCGACTGCCTGTCTCTAGAAGCACCGGGAGGCGGTGGTGTGTGATCAGAGCTGGATTGTCTGTCTCTAGAGGCGCCTGGGGGCGGAGGCGTATGATCCGAGCTTGGCTCTCTCACTCTGGCTGACGGAACAGGTGGTAGAGGAGTGAGATCCACGCTTGGTTCTCTCGAAGGTTCTCTGGTAGTCTTCTTCGCTGGCTCCGTTGCCTCCTCAGTAGAAGGCACGATATTGGCCGGCTGCTCGCTGCGACTGATGAAAGGCCTCGCGGATGACGCCTGCGTTGGAGTCGGAGTCTGCTTCGCACTCGCATCTCGCGATTTGCGCGAAGTGATCTTGAACTTTCCTCCGCGAGCTGCAACACGAGCTGCCATTGACATCATCTTTGTCGCACCCGCAGGAGGCGGGGGCGGTGATCGATCGACGGGTTCCTTCTCTACCACGGCCGTCTTGTTCTTGGGCGGTCGGCCGCGGCGCCTCTTAGGCGGTTCTGTAGTCGCCTCCGCCGTCTCGGTTTCAACAGAGGTGACGGGCGCGTTCTGGGACGGACCTTCTCCAGCCAACTCCCGCTCAAGTTGAGCCTCGAGTTCAGCTTCCGTCACGTCGTGAGCTGCGTCTTCGTCGTCTGCATCGTCGTCGTCGTTGTCGCTGAAGGAGTTATTCCTAGCTCTCGGGTTGAACGAGCTGGCTCCATCGATAGTCACAACGCGGCTCAGACCCGACCGTCGCGATGCTCGTTCTTCGCGTTTCTTCGCCGCATTCCTTGCTGCGAGATCAGACGGCTTTGGAACAGCATCGGCTACGCGGGCCTTTGTGGCCGAAGCCGGCGTCGAGTTAGCACTCCGCGGCGGCCTGCCTGGCCTCCGCCTCGGCACTGTGGGCGTTTCGGCTCCGGTAGCGGCGGCGGTGGCGGCCGCAGCATCAGTTCCCTTCTGAATAAGAGCGCGTACAGTGTCAGAAGCCAGGTCCCTAGGATCATTCCCGTCATCACCCGCCTGCGGCTCATCGTTTTGGACGGGCGGCCTTTGCTTGAAAGCCGGCACCATATCGTCGGGGTCGTCGATCATTGGTTCTTCTGGCTCAGCATAAGACGCTCTAGGCCTTGCATGTCGCAAAGAAGGAACGTTTGCCGGAAATTGGGGAGCTGGAAGCCCGCGTCGTGCCGCGCCGCCTACCAGTCCTGCCTCCCTTTCTAGCTGGGCCGAGGCTTCGTCCTCCTGACCAACGCTCACACCGGCTGGTTTAGCAATTTCACCGCCAGCAGCTTCGAGTGCGGGGCCCGCGGCAGCAGATTGCGCCGAACCGAACAATGCCGGATCCATGGCAGATTCATCAGCACCGTCGTCTTTCTTTGACTTCTTCCTGTTCTGGCTCTTGGGTCCATGGAAGTCTGGATCCATGTCATTCTCCTGTTTTGCCTTCCGCTTCTGCGCCCGCAACATGTTCTTGACGTACTCGGCCTCCTCATCAAACACCATGGCGTCGTTTGAAGGTATTTGGAACGGGTCGAACAGAATCTGGTCCGGTCCACTTTGCTGGTAGTAGCCCATGCCGAACATGGGTTGGCCATCCATGCCCAAGGGATCTGGATATGCTGACTGGTCCCATTCAGGGTCCCCATTCATATTAGCCATGGGAGCAGACGGGTCAACGTCCATCTGCGACATGTCTTGATTTGCGTCCAGATCGCCTTGGTTCTGAGCATGGTGTCCGTCCTGCTCGCTGAGGACATGGCTTTGGTCTCCGTATCCGTTCATTCCACCCTCCGCGGACGTAGTAGCATCTTTAGCGCCATTAGCGATGTCTTCGGCAGTCAGAGAGGCACTCTCCTGAGCCTTTGCAGTGTCGGCCTTCTCCCTTAGCTCCTTCATACGTTTGCTGTTCGCGCTGCGGCCTTCTTCACCAGCTGTCTTGAGCCAGTTCAGGTTGTGAACTCGGAAGTCGACGAGAGCCTCGACACTTCTATCATCGGCGATAGCTCGGGTATCATGACCAAGAAGGGTATTCTTTGGCGTATAGGGGTTACCAATCTCGGCACGGCGACAAGCACCGCAGTTGCAGATGCCCAGACACTTTGGGCAAAGCCAATTCTCGTTCTCCTGTACCGTCTGCGGCATCTGATCGAAAGCGCGGTAAAGTACACCATAGCAGTAGCTTTCTTTGCACCCTGGGTTTGAGCATTCTTGCACCTTGTAGGCGTAGTCCTTGTGACAGCAAACGTGGCAGCGACGAAGTTCTCCCTTCTTCTTCTTACGCTTGTACTTCTTTTTTTTGGGCTTGCCATTATCGTCCAGCTCTGGCTCTGGTTCAGACTCAGTGAGTGGCTTATCCTCGTCAAGCCTCGAGATATCTTTAAAAGGTCGTCTGTGCAAGCCCATTTGACAAATTTCGGCTAGTGCCTTCTTGCCTCGCCGGGTGCGAGCGATTTCAAGAGGCTGAGGTGATAGCTCTATGTCGACGAAGCCGTCATTTTTGATAACCATTGCCCGCCAGAGTTCGTAGTTCTCTGTCAATTGTTCCCACGACCATTGCTCGCACCACTGAAGTTTGGAAATGCAGACACATGATCGTCCCATTGCGTAACATTCCATACAAACATCGTATGCATCCTCGTCCCCGTTGACCAGGGTCCGCACACAGTGCTTGCAGGTCAGAAACCTGTTGAAAATGTTCGATCTGCAATACGAGCAGGTGACGCAAGAGTCGTACTCGACATATTCGACATTTTTCTCCTTGGTCGCAAACATTTCGTCGACGAGAACCTCAGTGTAAAGCGAGAATAGATGGCGAAAATCTTTGGCAAGCTGCTTATACCGTGAGGAAGACCGGAAAATCTCTGAGCTTAGACCGGCGATGCCCATCTCGTTGTCCTGCTCGGCCTTGACCATCTGTGCGAAGTATTTCTTGAGCGTATAATAAATGATAGCTTTGTTTTTGTACTGCTCATCACGACAGACAAGACGAGCTTTAGGAAGGGCCTCGTGAAGTGCCATGTCCAAGGTCTCGACAGTCGTACGGTTCCACGCGACCTTCATGGTGCGCGTACCCCTATTCCAGACCTGGTGAGGGGCCAGAGGCGGAATGAGGATAAAATCGCCAGGCTTCTGCTCGACGATGTAAACAGGGAAGGTTGCCTTTTTCCAGGCGTTGATCTGGGCAAAATGCTTCTCGATTTCGATGTCGTGGCCGAGCATAGACAGGAAGTACTCGCGGACGACTTCTCGATCCTTGGTCTCCGTCATAAACCAGATGGAGCTTCCAGGTTTCTCTCCGTTCTCACTGCCCGAAGCCTCGACCATAATATTCTGTCCGAGACTGGCGCACATTTCACGATGCGCCGGGGTAAATGTTCCTTCGTGCCCGATGTAGCACATGAGATTCTGTGCTCGCATCTCCTCGGGCAGGCTTGACATGAGATCCCCGGCGGCTGCCACCTTTGTTCTATCGCCAAAGCCTCGGAAGGGATCGTTTGCTCGAGGATCTGCTACTCCTTTTTGCGTGACGTTTTCGTTCATGTAAAACAGATTGGGAGGAATGACCTTCTGCAGGTGTTCTTGCCATTCGGGCGGGCAGTCAATATCTTTCAGGTAAAGGCGTTGCCGTCTCTCGTCTCGATAATTGCTTGGTGTCCATTGGTTGGTGAGTTGCTTCATGGCTCTCATGTAGTGCCCTGTGGTCATCGGGATCTCGGTCTGGCCGGTAATGTCACGGACATTTTCCTCTGTCTCAAAGTCAGCAACTGCCATAATTGGGCGGAAGGTGAATACACTCACGCTTCTTGTCGTATGTCTTCTCCATCCACTCTCCGCTGAAAAGCCATTCAGGGAGAACCTCGTTCCATTTCTCAATCACCAAGGGCTTCCCGCCTTGAATGACTTGCAGTTGGACCAACTTCTCAAATTCCTGGGGGCCCAGTCCTTGGATCTGAGCGGTCGAGATTCGGAGGACCCATTCGAAATTCGGGGTATGGTCGACAAGAGCAAAAAGGTCCAAGTCCGGGGGGATCGGGTCGAACTTGGCCTGGGGATGCGATGGGGGCGGCATCTTGACAGCCAGTATTGACTACCTATACATTCGGGCGGGGGAATCCCATGAAATGCGATCTTTGACGCGTCAGTCGGGATACGCGAGGTAGGAGTAGTCTTGGGCGCAATCGAGACGCTTTTCGGCGCGTCGAGCCGGTGGAATCAGAAGAATGACGGTCGAAGAGGTCAACTTGTGATCTACGCGACAAATAGCGATGCGATCCAGAGGTTGGAAGGCGTGTCGCGTACAACGGAAAGTGGCGTCGGGCGAGGCTGACCAATTCAAGGTTCAAAGGTAGAAGGAACGAAAGTTAAATGCGCAACCAATCAAGGTCTCTGAATCTACCGGTACCTTGGCCCCAGGGATCAAAGAGCACGGACCACACTTAAGCTCTGGACCCTTTGCCAACTCCCAAATTTCGGTTCTCTCGGTGACGAGTGGAAAAAGTTGACTGGGGGCATATCTGACTTTTGGTAGAGCTCCGTATCGGTTGTCGGTAAGTCTTGAGATTTTTTTTGTTCTTCTTCAGTGGAATTATTGGCTAGCCTTGTTCTACTGGCTCTTCTTGCCTTCTTGAAGCTTGTGCCTGTCAATGCAGTGTGTCTAGGTATCTGTACTCTTGGTGAGCAAAGTTGAGGGAGCTGGCACTCTTGCACACCACAGCCGAAGAGCTTCACATTTCATACGGACACGAGGCTCAACATCTCAATGTTTTTAATATTGCCAATATCAATTCTTTGAAAGTCAAATTACCTTTGTGCTTTCTCTTTTGTGTTCCTGCGACCAACTTGTTGACTCCTATACATGCTCTCAATTCGTCAATATGTCACTTATACTAACATCGTGACAGTGACTAGAAATGAGACAAGTCAATTTGCTAAGAGGCCCCTTGAAGGCGGCATGCAATCCCTCGTCTGGAACGACGAGATTTCTCTCAGCGACAGCACCATCACGATTGGGCTTGCAGGCACACCGCAAGCCTAGCACCCATCTTGTTCTTCGGAGCTCAGCTCAAAACCAGCACACAGCTCTCCACACTTCAACGAAACACCTCACAACAGCTATCGCCCCAGATACTCCCGAGCCAGCATCACCTGAAGCCGTTTACTCGCCGCCTAAGACCGGCATCATTTCTTACTTACCCGCATCATGGATCCCATACGCGGAGCTTACCCGCATCGATAAGCCGGCGGGCACTTACTACCTCTTCTTCCCCTGTCTCTTCTCAACTCTGATGGCCGCGCCTATGGCTATGCCCATGACATCTCCAGCCTCTGTCATCGGAACCTCGCTCCTGTTCTTCTCGGGAGCTCTCATCATGCGAGGTGCCGGCTGCAGCATCAACGATCTGTGGGATCGTAACCTCGATCCGCACGTCACGAGAACAAAATTTCGACCCATCGCGCGAGGTGCCATCACCCCTTTCAAGGGTCTCGCTTTCACCGGTGCCCAACTCCTGGCCGGCCTGGGTATCTTGGTCCAGTTCCCCACGTCCTGCCTCTTCTACGGTATTCCGAGTCTACTCTTCGTGGCCTCCTACCCCCTGGCGAAGCGGGTCACCTACTACCCTCAAGCTGTACTAGGTCTCACCTTCTCCTGGGGTGCGATGATGGGCTTCCCAGCTCTCGGCATCGACTTATTGTCCAACAGCGCGGCATTGACAGCTGCCGGGCTCCTGTACACGTCAAACGTCGCCTGGACGATTCTGTACGACATGATCTACGCCCACATGGACATCAAGGATGACGTCAAGGCGGGCATCAAGAGTATCGCTCTCAAGCACGATGCCGAGACCAAGCAGGTCTTGACGGGTCTGGCCGCGGTCCAGCTGAGTCTTTTGGGCGCTGCTGGGTTCGCAGCTGGTGCGGGTCCGGCCTTCTTCATCGGTAGCGTCGGTGGAGCGGCGGTGACACTCGGTGTCATGATCAAGCGGGTCAACTTGAAGAGCGTCAAGGACTGCTGGTGGTGGTTCATTAATGGTTGCTGGATCACTGGTGGCGTCATCAGCTTGGGTCTGGCAGCTGATTACACTGTAAGATATGTCCAAGATGGAAACGAGGATGCTGCCAGTCAGAAACAGTTGGAGTAAACTTCAAAAAGGGTGTATCAACAAGAGCGTATAGATGCCAGGAGAGAAAAATTGTACCAACATCATCTGTAAATTTCATAGCACGTAGAATCAACATTTCCCTGATTCTTGATTTTGTTCTTTCACGCCCACCCCCGATAAACACCGTTTTGTGTAATGTGTGATGTGAAAAGCCGCATGTTCAGGTTTTGACTTTCATGATGTTTTATTTCATCCACCAAGGTCTACCCGCAGTATCAGGACCATAACCCATTGATGCCAATGCAAGCGTAAAACTCCGAGTGCCGAATTTTCTTCCACTGTCCTTCCCATGCTTCGCGCGATTCGAAAAAGCCTCCCCGTTTAGGATCTGGGCTTCTCCTTCTTCTCCTTCCACAGAGCGAGCAGACCGACACCAGAGACCTTGACGACCTTGAAACGGACACCGGGGATATCACCCTTGGCCTTGCCCTTGCGACCGAAACCGGCCAGGAGGACCTCGTCGTTCTCGTCGACAAAGTTCAAGCAACCGTCGTTGGGGACTAAAAAGCATCCTTGTTAGCACTTCGATTCCTTCGTTTCATGGTCTGTTCTAGACCGGTATTTCCATTCTCTTGTTTCGTCGTCGAGAATTTGTCTGGGGGATATTCGAAAAGGGTGGTATCGTACCGAAGGCAGTGACCTTCTTGCCGTTCTTGATCAACTGAACACGAACGCACTTTCGGATAGCGGAGTTGGGCTGCTTGGCCTCGACACCGACCTTCTCGAGGACGATGCCCTTGGCGTGGGAGGAACCACCAAAGGGGGAGGACTTGAAAGCGGTGCCGAGGGCACGCTTCTTGTATCCGAGATCGGCCCACTTCTGGTCCTTACGGTTCATGCGCAGCTTGCGCGCCGCATTGAGTCCACGAGGCATGTTGGCTGGTTGAGACTATCGTCAGTTCAAAGAAGTTCCAAGAGGGGTATTTTGTGTATGGTGGCGTTCGGGTTTTTTCGTCGTCGAGATTGTTGAAAAATTTCTCGGGGAATTCGTCGTCGATGGGTTTGAGATTCTGGATGGGATAGCGCAAACGTACCGATGTGTTGGAGGGTATCGCGGGAATTGACTTGGTGGTGGTGATAGTGCCTGACTGCTTCTTCGCGAAAAGTGGTATCCTCAGATTTGTCCGACGACAGCTTTTTCGGCACACAGAGGGTTTGTGCCCTTCGGTGGGAGGAGCGTGATTTGTCATCACGTGATACTGGCTCGTGCTTTTTTTTTCCCCTTTGCCTGAGGAGCCGGAAGAAGGCCGGGTCTGAAAGTCCAAAAGTGGGGGCAGGTTCACCCAACCACGGCCGGGTTTCGCCTTCAACCACTTTGGCCCGCACGGAGCTTGAACCCCACGCTCGCTGACCGTACCGTCTTAGCCAGGGGTGCCCCCCCCAAGGTCCGCAACTTCCCTCGACTAATATCCAACCAATCCTATCAGATGCCGTCAAGTTCAAGAGAAGCTGTCTCAGACGCCAAGTCCCGAGCTTGGAATGTTCACGACGACACACAAAATGTAGGCATGTCTCAATCAGCCAAGAGCAAAGGAAAACAGCGCGACCCTCCGCCGTCCCTATTCCTTCATCCATCTCCCGCCGCCTCTCGTGCCTCATTACCGGGTATACTTGCGCCTGGAGCGCCGGCGGCCTCATCTGCTGGCGTCACACCTCTCTCTCAACAGGCCATGAACCTGCAACGCAATGGATCTCTTCATACCGGCTCGGTAGTCGCGCCATCCGTCGCGCGTCCTGTCCGGAATCTCAAGACCGTCGATAGTACTCGCAGCAGCGACAGGACCGATGCGTTATGGGCCGAGATGCAGGCGACGCTCGAGGAGGTCGAGCTCTCAGCGTCAGGTGGAATTCATGTGTTTGGACCCGATCACGATCGCAAGCTGGAAGAGTTGAGGACAGCACAGATCGACCTGGCACAGGCGTGGGCACGAAGTGAGGCAGATGAGGCCATCGAGATGACGGGCCAGCGCTCCAACACGTCAGCGGCCGGGGAGGAGGTCCGCAACCTCAAGAGCGCAGTACTCGGGGAGACGGGCGTGGCGCCAGATGGCAACGAGGGACCGCGGAGCACGGGAAGCAACAACGGGCGACCAGGTAGCAGCGGGGGCACAGAGCGACTCGGCGCGAAGCTCGAGCAGGAGACGGAGGTGGACATTTTGCTCGCACGAAAGAGGCGTGAGGCCAACGATCGGTACTTTCAACGGGTCAACAAAGGCGTGCTTGACGTTGTTGCCAAACTTGAACACGTTGCTGTTGCGATGCGGGCAGTCGAGCAGGAGACTAAGGATATCTGGGGCGAGAATGACAGCGCCGCGGGCAGTGCGAAGGGGTAGAGGCAACTCGGTGACCGGCATGTGTTTTTGTTTGTCCTTTCTACTTTGCCTGATGCATCACCCGGGGCCTCTGTATTACACCAGCATTGTTTCTTTGCATGTTTGGGAACCAGAGTTTCGTTGTTTGGTGGTTATGAATCGGCGTTGAGAATCACATGCATTGGGGGCCAGCACCCCACCAACGTCAGTTTAATAGATTGGCACTGGATGCTCATAGTAGGTATTTAATAGTATCTTTAAGTCAGCTCAACGTTCCTGTTCAAGCTCTTGTAAGGCGACCAACGATGTTCACATGGTCTACACATTCAAAGAATCATAAGCTGAAGATCGAGCTAGATCCTCGAGTTCCATCGTCGGAGGAGCCGGATGAAGTCGTACGTATGAGCCGGCTGGTGACGGGAGACGGTAGACCTGCTTGCCCACAACCTGCATCGATGTCACCGATCGCTAAATCGTTCCGAGTCTGCAGCGGGAGATGCGGGTGCACCAAGCGGTCGATAGCGCCATCGAATGCGATGGTTACACCTAGAAGTTCTACATAATTACAGACATTGCTTTAAGGTGGCACGTTGGGACAGGTGAGGTTGAATGTGTACGGAGCATCGGGGCCCGAGATTGGTTGATGTCGCCATAGTCCCGCTGGTGACCTTCCTCACAGGGAAGGCCGAGTCCTGACGGGGGGACGATGGGGAGCACCCGTGACGGTTGACCAGAGGCGGAGGAAACAGCAAAGTGGGACTTTTGTTGCATGTCACCAGTTTGAAGCCGCTGCCAAGACCCTTGCCACTCCGTACAGTTGATGTGCTGCAGATTGTACTCCGAACGTACGGATAGCTTCTGTTAGGTATGGGGGCCTGAGAGTCGGACGGAAATGCTGGCGTGCTAGCGAAGAAAAAAATAGGTTGCACATGTGCATACCGCTTGCTAGCGCCACCAGGTTGTCCTCTCATTGCCGGTTCCCACACCATTCTAGAAGCAGAGAACTGACGTATGTTACTGGCTGGAACCTGGCAAACTGGACGCAAAGAGTGACAAACTGGTCTCTTTTGGGAACTTTTTGCCAACAGAACAACTCCGCTACTTTGGAGGGGGACCACCGCGGGTGACGGCGCTCCCTACTGGGCAGGTGGTTAACTAAGGTTCGGCTGGTGATTGCCCATCCCAGGTACCTTCCGCGCTGTGGTCCCCATCCATTACTGTGTAATAAGTGGTCACTGGTCAGTCACCCTGCCATGACAAAGGGGAACCCAAACATCCAATCCATTCGATATCCATCAAGGCCCAGTCCGCTGTCCGTCCACGTCCATCTTGCTGAACTTCCTCCCTGCATCCACCCGTTCTTCACCAATCCGCGAGTCTCCAGCAACTTTCTCCAGTGACTCGCCAGCAACGCCTAAATAACCGCAAACTCCCCACAAGACCCTTGGGCGCATTCGTCAATCACCCTACTTACCTCGCAGCTCCGCCACTACCCTCATCTTCGACTTGAATCGATCGCCATAAAGCAGACTCTCAGTACCGACCCGCATCAATATTCGCGACCGCAAAGAAATTCGCTCTCCCCCTTTCCAACGACGTCTATCACACTCCGCAACCATGAGACCCTCCACCTTCCTCGTCGCCGCTCTGGCTGTCGTCCCCGGTGTTCTCGCCGTCGACCAGATGAAGTCCGTCATCGTCTGGGCCAATTCCGATTCCGTCGGTGACGATATCATCCAGAAGGCGAAGCAATCCATCATCGATGCCGGTGGCCAGATCACCCACACCTATTCTCTGATTAGGCGAGACATTCCTTTTGCATCGGTTTGAGGCTCCCGAATCGCAGCTAACAAATATCAGGGGATTCGCCGCCGTCACACCCGCCAAGGTCCTCGAATCCGTTCAAGCCTTCAGCGAAAGCCTTACAATCGAAGAGGACCACACTGTCACCAACTCCGTATAGATGGACGCCTCATTATCGAACCAAGTTGTCCATCGGTCGGCACAATTGGCGACAGGCAATTTGCGAAGAATGCATCTGGTGAAAGATACAACAATGTGCGAAAAGGGACTTTGGCTGGACTAGGTCACGAGGACAATGATATCCGCCGCCTTTCCCGGCGGCTGCGACAGGGACAAGCGAGGAGGCACTCATAATTTACCATTGCCGTCATAGACGAATTACTACGGAGTCGGGAGTTGCATCGATGAGAAAGTGCCTCAGGGGCATCTTTTTATGTATGGCTACGGCGAGGCTTGGACCGCATCTGGTTCAATCCTGCTCGACGCCGCAAAACAAGACCAAAATTCAGAATTATAGCATACCTACCTATTCATGATTCTAGTGTTTACCTCGACTGTCCGTCCTGCCACGTTTCCGGGAATCCTTCGCAACTGACGGCAGCTTTACTTCGCACAGTGTTGACGTCGTGGCGTTCCATAGTGATGTAAGCCAGGTTCCCGATGCGGCTGACATTTACAAAACAACGTCGACGAGAGATCTAAGCCTTGCGTGAACCCTTTTTACCTTCAAGGACCAATCCCCAAGGTGATGTACCTGATGAGTGGGGGATTCATGTGCGGCACGGAAAGCAGATGGGCAGATCAAAAGCGGATTTCTGCGTCTTCTAGCTTCTCCACTGCCGGCCAAGGATGCTGATTCAGCTTTTCTTGAACCAGGGATACAATACGTCGCTGAGAGGCACAAGATTACTTGACATCTCGAGAGCTCGTCTAGAGTGGTATACGCTGCAGTGACGCAGCATGCTGCTCCTATTGTACGATGAGTCGGCGGTCTCCTCACGGGATGAAAGCCCGGTGTTTCTGATACCTCGCGTAATGCTCCAATTGGGTTGGGCAGAAAAAAGCACCTGGCAATCTCACACTCACGGACCGTGTCAAAGCGCAATGTGGGGGAGAGACTTTGGGAAAGGCATCAGGCGCTGAAGATGATGCAGGCAGGCAGTCTGTCACTGACGGACGAGAGACCTGAAGGGGGGCTGAAGAGGGAATTCTTCAGCCTGAGTGCCTGCATGCCTTGGGTATGTACGGAGTAATAGTGCTCTTTGGTTCGACACGGAATGGTGGAGAAGGGTCCAAGGCGAATCGGTTGCAACCCTACAATGGACGACCAACCTGAGCTTTCGTGGAGAAGTTCATACCATATCGACGGGATGGCAACATCGTCCAAGATTCCGGTACCCGTATCCATACCGTAGGCTCTCCCGACTGTGAAGGGGCAATCGACATCAGGAGGGAGGTTGGTTGGTGTTCGAGTAATGACCTAGGACCATCCGAGAAGATGACTTGGAGTCTGTGCTTATGACTACAAAAATAGTACAGTTTGAACAGTGTTCGGTGAGGTGGTGTTTGATGGAAAAGCACTTTTCAACTGATGTTCATTTTGAACGACAATCCGAGGTTCTCGGTGACCACGGGCACAATCTTATTGTTCTTCAACCTGGCTTTGTGACATTGGACTTGGTCTCAAGGAACCTTTCATGCACAGGAATCGGTTCCTGAAAGCAAAAGAAAGAAAGAGTATGGCTTCTCAGCCATGCTCCCTCCCGCCTTGCCGCCAAAGAAAAACGGTCCTGTCACCAGGCAAGCCTTGAAGGGGCCAGTGTCAAAGACTCGAAGAATCGAAGGCATAGGGACTGCCCCACTGTAACATCGGGTCAACCCCTGGCAGTCCGTCCCGCTTCGCGTCACTTGGAGTTTCGGGCTTGGGGGCGGGAGGTACCTTAATAGAAACGGACAGGAGGATTGTATCTTTTCGCTGTGCATTTGTCACCAACGTGCCGGCTCAGAAAGGGACTAATACCTCTAGGCAAGCTCAGGTACCTCTGTCTTCCGATAATAAGCTGACGGATAGATGGCGGTAGTTGCGCAACACGCGCTAAGAGTTCCCTAGGGCCTAGCTGCCTTTGGCAATCGATAAGGGAGGAGCTTGATGCAGGTCATGCAAGATTGAGTGTGGGTTCGACAGGAGGGAGCGGACGCCGGACGTGAACAATGCGCTTGTCTTTTTTGGCTTTTTGGGACGACAAGCACACGCAGACAAGAGACACATCCCTCTTTTTTAATTTTGCTGCTGCTGCTGCCCTTGCCTCATACGACTGTGCGTAAACAAGGCTCTGTTCTCGTTCTCCCTCATATTTCCCCTTACACCGCCCTTCCCTCGGCCGGCGAGGCTATTTCTCACCAACTCCGACCTGAACCTTTAATATCCCGTCAACCGCTCCCAGTCCCTCCACCCCTAGCCGAAAAGCCCCCTTTGCGATGAGAGCTTCCCGGGCCCATGGAACCACATTTCCCCTGCCCGCTTTGACTTGCAACAAGCACGAACACGACCGCAAAACGTTGTGGAACCGCGCGGGAGCCCTTTCGCCTTTTCCCACGTGCTCCAGCTCCAAACCATAAGGTACTTTACCTAGAGATACCTCGCTAGCCTAGAACCATCTACGAAACTACGACGAAAGACGACCACGAAGAAGACGACGGTTACGACACGAAAGAACGGGCATCATGCCGTACTCAGGAAGCGCGCAGGCCGCGCTGGTGCAATGGGTAAGTCGCCATGCTTTGTGCTCCCCTCCAGATACATCTTCCCCCTTGTGTCCCGCCGATGGGTCACTTCCCTTTCCCCAGTGTTGTCACAGACCGCTACGCAGTTCCAACATTATGCTGACTTAATGCTTCCTGCACAGGCAAACACATTTCCCCTGGATAGACAGGCCGACTCAATATCAGACTTCCTGGATGGCCACCTCCTGTCCAAGGTCCTTCAAGCACTCGACCCCTCCTTCGATTCCAACACCACCGAGGGCGAGCTATACGATGTCTACAAGGGCATCCAGAGGCTAGTGTATCGCGAGTGTCCGGGGCTTATTGGACAGACCAAGCTTGCCGATATCAGACCCAGGGCGAGAGAAGCGCAACCGGAGGCTATCAGTAAGGTATGCAACCATCCATGTCCAGCCCAGCGGCCCTTGTTCCGGCGCCGGGAATGAAAGTTCAAGCTAACGCAATGCTCTACTCAGCTTATTGCCGTGCTGTTTGCTGTTGCAATGCTTGGTAGCAACAACGAGCGATGGGTTACCCGTATCACCCAGGATATTTCCGACAAGACGGTCCTCATGCAGCTTCAGCGGGTCACGCAGGACATGAGTACAGCCATCAACGATGCCGAGGCGGCGGACGTAGAAGAGACCTCCGAGCTCGGGAACGAAAGCCACGATGTCGATCTCGCAATGGAAGCCGACAACATACGCCTCCGCTCTGACATAGACAAGAAGGGAAAGCTGCTCGCGGATATGGAAACGCGCTTGGGCCACCTGCAGGAAAGTTACGACGATTTGAAAGAGGAGGTTGTTCGCAAGGGCAGGGAGCTAGAGGCGTTTCACGATGCCCAAGACGGTGCTGGCAAGGAGGTCATCAGGTCGCTTGAACTGAAGCTGCGCGAGCAGGACGAGCTCATTGCCAACCAGGAGGCGCAGGCTGAAGACGATCGCATCGCCAAGGAGCGGTTGACGAGCGAAGTCTCGGCACTAAAGGCCAAGACGCAGAAACTTGAGATCCTTGACGATGAGGTCAAGGAGTTGCGGTTCAAGAATGAGGAACTGTCCCGTAAAGCCAACATGGTTGAACGGTACAAGCAAAAGCTTGAGGCACAGTCCACGTTGTCAAAAGAGATGGATAACTTGCTCTACGAAAAGGAGCAGATGCAGCGCGATCTCATTGAGTACGAAAAGGTTCTGAAGAGAAATCAGGCCTTGGAGCAGACCAACGAGCAGTACGCCTCGAAGCTCAGAGATTACGAGCTGCAGTATGTTGAGTTGGATGCTCAGCGTAGGGCTCTTCACGATGACACTATGCAGTTGAGAGCTCGTCTTGCAACGCTCGATGCTCAGCGTCTCTCTGATGAGCACCTAATCTCCGAGTTGCAGGAGCAGATCAACTCGGGATCCCCGGGTGCTTTGTCTCCCGACGCTGGCACTGCGGGCTTCAGTCTCGAGCAGGAGCTTGAGGGTGTCAGCAGCGCCGCGCCCCCTAATCTTGGACTCGAGGTTTCTCGCCTCAAGGCAGAGAACAACCTGCTTCGTAGCGGTATGGGATCTGGGCCAGAAAACGCCCGATTGCGTCAAGAACTCGAGGAGGAGCGTAGGCAACGCGAACGTATCCAGGGGACTTACAATGACACGTTCGAAAAGCACCAGATTGCGGAGGCCCAAATCAGCGCTCTGATCGAGAGCAGTGGCGAAAAGTTAGTTGAAATCGTCGATACAGCTATGCGACTAGGTGTGGGCAAAGTGCTAACCCAAGACTTTCATCGCAGCGAGGTGCTAGCCAACCTGAGGATCCAACTTGCTCAAAAGGCCCATGAACTTGATAGCGAGAGGAGGAAGAACAGCGAGATTCAAGCCCAGCTCTCTGACAAGGATCGCGAACTTCTCAGCGCAAGGACCGATCTCTCAGCCGTGGCAAAGGATAGCGTTGATGCTCTCGAGGAACTCAAGTCTACTGACCAACTCATCTCCGGTTCAATCCGCGAAGAACTCGAGGCAGCACGCCAACAGCTCAAAAACCTCGGTACTGACCTCGAAGAACAGCGCAGCTCGCTTATCAACGCTCTGCTTGAGAAAGACAAGCTTCGAAAGGACCTTGACGAGGCCAAGGATGGCACGGGTGCAGAGCCCACTGAGGCCGCTCAGAAGCTTCAGGAGAAGGTTGACAAATTGCGTGTCAGACTCAAGGAGCGCCAATCGGTAAGTTCCCTCAGATCTCTTGCAAACGCCCTAGCCCTACAACGTCGAAATGCCGAAGCCGGTGCGCCTAAGATTCCCGGTACTCCGTCCGGAGCTGTGTTATATGATAGCCGCCCGAATGCTCGGGTTTTAGTCCCTCCGTGCCAACCCCATCTTGACCTGCTTCCCCAAACACCAATCACGCCCCTGATCCTTAGACCGAGAATGAGCTGGTGGAAGAAGGTCTTCAGGCGATCAAAGTAGCGGATTTGATGGCCTTGTGCTCTGGCGTTCATGAGATGAAGAATTGATGACTGACGGTTTTTATCTTTTCAGCAACTGGAGAAGTCCGAGCAAGATAAATATGACTTGCAGCGCAAGCTCAAGGCGGCCGAAGGCGGAGAAGCTGCCGCGGCTCAGAAAGTACGTGTCTATCCTGCTAAACCGGTCCTCATTATGTCACGTTGGGCTTGAACATCGTGGTCTTGTCTAGATCATGATGACGAAGAAGAACCAGGTCGGCTGACAAATATGGCTCAACAGGCTGCGAGTGATCAGATTATCAAGAACCTCCAGCGCGAGAACGCACTCATTGCGACGGCATGGTACGATCTTACTAGCCGTATTCAGAGCAATCACGTCGTCTTGCAAAGGCGAAATGAGGCTCCCAAGAGCTGGCTGGGCAAGCAGAGACAGATGGTTAATGGTAAGTCTTCTTTTCGAGGCTGGGACTTGAGGATTACAAGACTGACTATCTGTACTCATAGCCACTCCTAGGAGATGAGGCAACCTCAAGCTTCTAGAATACAAGGCCTTGCATCGTTCTGCGCACCGCATGATGACTTGGCTTCTCTTCTCTTTATATCTCTAGGTTCACATCACACCCCACTAGCAACCTAACCTTACTTCAACCTTACCCTCATCTTGCGCCGGAGTAGGAGAACTTCTCGGCGTTGGCTTTCGCTTGTCTTTTTTCTGTCTTCCTCCTTTCTTGTCCTAGCGAATTAAAGGGGATGGCTTGGCTGGCCTGCATCTCGGGTACCATTGCATTGCACTGCGCCGGTGGCTGGGCGGTATCCTTGTCTACTTTTCCACGAGCTTTCTTCTTCTCATCCCCATCTAAACTTTTATCAAGTCCTTTTCTCCTTGCAGCCTTGTTGTACTCTTCATCTTTTATGTATAGCTGCTTACTAGCGTGCGGGAGGTTTGCAAGCCCTGTCTGTCGTCTTCCCGTTTAGGGGGGAACGCAGAGACTCTTTTGGAGTAACTTGGGATAGAATGGATTCTTTATCAACATATCTTCTTCTTCTCCTCCTCGTGATATCTGGGTACATTCAGCAAGGAAGGTGACATGTCATGTCGCATCTGGTATTGTGAGAAAAAATTCGGTCTATCGGCTTGCTTCGTGGACCGGCTCGCCTGCGGGGGGAGCATCCACTAGCCCAAAGATTCCGGATCCGCGTAATCTCAACTCTTAGTAAGTGAATCGCGTATCGACATCGACAATGTCCATGATACCACCGCCATCGGCATTTCGCTGCTCCGGCTTGGAAATGTGGTGGCTATCCTAGTCGGGTTCATCGGATGTCGCTAACAACGACTGTCAGCGCCCCCCCGGTTCCTACTTTACGCTCCGGGTCGGCATCGGTGTCCGTCCGTGGTCCCCACTCTTTTTTCGCCTCTTTGAGAAGCACCGACGAAGCCCGAATCCGGCCAGCGTGTCGTGTTCTCTTTCCCAGGTACGCGTCTCCAGCCGTCGGGCTCCGTCGCGATCCAGACACGTTGAAGCAATGACATCACGGCATCTACTTTGTATCCGTATAGTAGGCACCTTTTACAGAATTGAACAGTTCGAGCGCAGGCATAGAGAGCACATGGAGCAGTAGGGACCATTGAAAAAGAGATTGCGAGGCCATCCAACTGCAAACCGCCGGTTTTGGTTATTAGTGAGACAATAAAGTTGTTGTTTTTACATACAAGTGTGCGACGGAAGGGGTTTTCTACACGGTACAACTGATCCTGGCCACGTTGACGCAAAAAAAAAAAAAGACATAAACCAGCCCAGTCCTGCTGATCTCAACAGCTTCGGGGGCGGACGAGGATGTAATCCTTTCCAGTCCATTTCATGATCATAAAAAGTCCCATAAAAAGTTCCTCCGATCCACGCCGTCCTCTCTTCTGGTATCGTTGACCCAGAAGACAGAGAGCCAAAGTTAGAGACGGACAAGTAGGCCTTTGTCTCCGTTTCCTTCTGGCCGTCTTGTTGTACGCAGCCGCCGGGGAGCTGTGGACGGGCCGGCGCGCTGACGGGAGCAAAGGCTGGGAAGCCCGTGCCCGCTTAGTTCTTTCCGGTGATGCGGCTCAGGATGCCGGAGGCGTGGCCACCCTTCCGCTGCTCGTCAAAAATATCAAGCATGTTCTTCCACACCTGGCCAGGCTGCTGCGACGCGTCGAGGCCCTTCCAGATACCGTTCGCCTTGTAGTAACCGACGACGGGGGCGGTTTGGGCGTGGTAAGTGGCAAGACGCTTCTTGAGGGCATCGGCGTTGTCGTCGCTGCGCTGGATGAGGGGCTCGCCGGTGATGTCGTCCTTCATGTACTCCTTGGGAGGGTTGAAGGTGCTGTGGTAGCTGCGACCGCTGGCGGGGTGGACGAGGCGGCCAGTGATGCGGGCGACGAGCAATGAGTCGTCAATCTGGAGCTCAACGGCGTGCTGGAGCGTCTGGTTGCGGGCCTTGAGCATGGCGTCGAGACCCTCGGCCTGAGGGACGGTACGAGGGAAACCGTCGAGGATGAAGCTAAGTCGTTCCAGTTAGCAATGCTTACGTAGTAGATGCCACTTGACCTTCAGGCCGTCCAGCCGGCTCTCTGGCAGAAGAAAGATATGCCATACCCTCCCTTGCATTCCTTGTTATTGTCGAGCTCCTCCTTGATCATGCCAATGACAATGTCATCGCTGACCAGGCCGCCCTGGTCCATGATCTTCTTAGCTTCCCGGCCGAGCGGAGTCTTCTTGGCGACCTGGGATCGCAGCATGTCGCCAGTGGCCTGCGAGTGTGAAGGACGATTAGAAATGATCTAGAGCGTAGCAGCAAGTATAGACGATGTCAATTGACTTACCAAGTGACAGCAGTTGAACTTCTGCTTGATCTTGGGAGCTTGAGTGCCCTTGCCTATGCGGAACATTACCATCAGTACGACTGCCGCGACACAAATAGCAGGTGCCGAAAATGCTCAATTGGAGCTACATACCAGCACCGGGGGGGCCGATGAGGATCATGCGGACCTCATCGGTGGTGAGCTTGCCAGAGCCGCCAGCTGCGCGGTCCTCCAGAGACTTGATTCTGGACTCGAGGGTCTCGACCGTGTTGGTCAGCTTCTTGACTGCTTCTTCAACGAGACTGCTCATTTTGACGGTTGGTAAAGGTATGGATATGGCCGGACCGAGGCTAACGATAGGAGGAATGAGGAGCAAAGAGATGCACGAGTGTGGCTACGAGGGAGAAAGGAGGAAGAGAGGAGAGGAGAGGACGATGGAGTCGAGGTCGAAAGTTGGACTGGGGGGAGCAGTGCGAACTAAAGCTTTTGCGAGAAAAATGATTGCGAGAGAGGTTGAGAAATCGCTGCAAGGTCCTGACAGGCCAAGTCGTCCAGGTTCCGCTTCCAATTTGTGCCAGGTACCGCCTACATCGTACCGAGCTTTGCGCTTTCCACGGCCCCGTTGAGTGCAGGTGACAGGCCGTTCATTGGTCAGACTGGTGCCCCGAGGGACCGCTGGACTTTCTGCTAGGGAACAGGGTGGCAGGCGTTCGTTCGGCTGTTTCGCAGCGTAACAGCGCCCTCCATATTTCCGCCTTGGTGCCACTGCGTGCGCTTCCGTTACAGCGCTCCGGCTGCCATTGGCTCGTCCTCGCCGTTGCCTCTCCGCCGAGGTCCAGCGCGGATACGTACTGTCTACATCGGGGGATAGTACCGCGAGCCATTGGGGCCTGCTTACTGTTGACGACCCGGCTAGGTAGCTTGCAGATAAGGCACGGCATCAGAAGCCCTCGAGATTGCCCCCGGCGCACCGGATGGGACGCCATGTATGAGGTCACTGGGTCAGGATTTTTTGTTTTCCAAGTCTTTTTTGGTGCTTTTGGTGCTATTTCGATGCGGCATGTGAGTCTCTTCGGGTCATCCCAGTCACCCGCAATTCTCCGAGCGCCTCACTTGACTTCGTGTCCAAGTGTTACTTGTCACTTTGAGGTTGTTCCTGACGGAAATAAGTCCGTCATCCAGTTCCTAAGT
This sequence comes from Colletotrichum salicis, assembly GCA_001563125.1. Taxonomy (NCBI): domain Eukaryota; kingdom Fungi; phylum Ascomycota; class Sordariomycetes; order Glomerellales; family Glomerellaceae; genus Colletotrichum; species Colletotrichum salicis. Next base: position 26,226 of record JFFI01001841.1, read on the forward strand.
CAGCGGCTCACTGAGCACGGAATGGAGAGAATCTCGCAGGCCGATTGCGGACTCGACCTGGGGCCTCTCTTAGAAACCTTGTCCAATGAATAAACATCGGACGTGCACTTCCATTCCCTCCCTGGCACTGTCGCGCGGCTCGAGCTGTGGCTGATCGCTGGTTGCGGCTCAAGAGGTTTGTGGCTAAGCGCTTGCTTACTCAGATTGAGCTCCCCCACGTGATCTGGCGAGGCTCGAGCTTCCAGTTGCTTGCACCTAGGCCCGATTCGTAGCTTAGCTGGGCGGGAAGGCAGCCTTAGCAGTTACGACACCACCACCACCACCATCACATACCCTGCCTCTACTACACCCACCTAAACCCAAAATCACTACCTACCGACCAAACCTCCATCTTCCCACGAACCCGAACCAATCGACCTAACGAAGCTACGAAATCTCCTCTATCATGCCTGCCACCACCGCGGAGACTCTGTCTCTCGTTCAGCGGAACGTCTCCGTTGCCCCTCTCGTGCTTCTTTCCGTCGTCGACCACTACAATCGCGCGGTAGCCAAGGGATCGAAACGGAGAGTGGTGGGTGTTCTGCTGGGCTCAAATGACGGGAACAATGTCCGCGTATCGAACAGTTTCGCAGGTAAGAGTTACTCTGGCGGATGCTATACACCTAGGCTATGCCCGCGAGACTAACCCATCCTTGCAGTGCCGTTTGAGGAAGATGAGAAGGACCCCTCAGTGTGGTTCCTGGACCACAACTACGTCGAGGGAATGAACGATATGTTCAAGAAGGTCAACGCGAGAGAAAAGCTGATCGGCTGGTACCACTCCGGTCCCAAGCTGCGGGCGTCCGATCTCGAGATCAACGAGCTGTTCAAGCGCTACACCCCCAACCCTCTCCTAGTCATTATTGACGTCCAGCCGAAGGAGGCGGGCGTGCCGACGGACGCATACTTCGCCGTCGAGGAGATCAAGGATGTGAGTAGCGTTGCATCTCGCCATGCGAAGCCACTGCTAACAAAGACGACTGCAGGACGGCACTACCACGTCAAGAACCTTCGTCCACACCCCGTCGGTCATCGAGGCCGAGGAAGCAGAGGAGATTGGTGTCGAGCACCTCCTTCGTGACATTCGCGATGTCGCAGTCGGAACCCTCTCGACAAGAATAACAAACCAGCTTCAGTCCCTCCAGGGGCTGCATCTTCGCCTCCGCGATATCGGTGCCTACCTCCAGAAGGTTCTCGACGGCCAGCTGCCCGTCAACCACGCCATCCTGGGCAACCTGCAGGATGTCTTCAACCTCCTTCCCAACCTGTCCACGCCAAAGGGCGATGGCAAGTCGAGCGGCGGCGAGCTCTCCCACGCCATGAGCATCAAGACCAACGATCAGCTCATGGCCATCTACCTCAGCAGTTTGATCCGCGCCATCACTGCCTTCCATGACCTCATTGAGAACAAGATCCAGAACCGACAGCAGGCGGAGGAGAAGGAGGCTAAGAAGGAGGAAGAGGCGAACGGCAAGGACGGAAAGAAGGACGATAAGGCGAACGGCGTGAATGGCGAGAGCAAGGAGGCCTCTGACAAAGAGAAGGAGGCCAAGAAGGAGAAGAAATAGACAACTGCGCGATCACGCAGTGGACGGAGAAACCACGCGCATTCAAAACACGGGAATTGATACCCGCGATAGACATTGGGGCGTGGGCATGTCATAATATCTCGGCGTCCTGGGGGGCAAAGGCCGGGGGGGAAACAGGCAAATTCACAAGAAAAGAGTGTGCCTTGTACAATGATAGCATGTTTTGACTGATGCTCTGGCTCTGAGACCCCCGCGTTACCCCTATCGAAGTGCTACAACTGTCGAGTGACTACACATCCGCAACTAACCCCGCCATCTCCTCCTTGCTCGCTCTTCTCTCAGTGACATATTTCCCCAACGTATCCCCCCATTGCTCAGAGAGCAGACAGGCGAGCAGGTGTTTGCAGCAAGGCACCCCGCCATCATCTACACCGTCTAAACTCAAGCCTCCAAACTGCCAGCCACTCACCTCACAAGCCGGGTAACTATCATTATTGTCGTAGGATTCGGAGTCGTCGGCTTCATCTACGCCCATGATGACCAGGTCCGGTTCTGCTCCTCCTCCTCCTCCTCCTGCTCCATGCCCTGCACCAGCACCACCGCTGCCGCCGCCGCCGCTGCCAACTGCCGGAAACGCCTCGTACGCAAAGTTGGCGCAGGAGCAGTTCCAGGCGTCGAGCTGGACGAGGTACGTCGTCGACGCCGAGGCCGAGGTCGCGACGGCGTGGTGTCTGCGGGTCATTGTTGAGGCTACGGAGCGGACGAGGTGGAATGCGGCGGCGGCGGCTGGTTCATGGTGAAGGTAGGGTGGTGTTGGTGCTGGTGCTGAAGACTCCTGTCCATCGGCGACCACTTCGCGATTGGTGTCGGATGTGGTGGTGGTACTGGTATTGCTGGGTTGATGTTGGCGGGCGGGTGCGGGGTTGGTGGGGTTCCCATCCCGGCTGCCGTGACCTTGGCCGTGGCCGGCGGATGCGGCGGTGGTGGTAGTGGAGGTTTCCGGGACCACGCGCGTGACGAGGTTCCGGTCTAGAAGGTCCAGGGCCGGGAGGACGAGTATGGGGAAGAGGACGTGGAGGGTTACCAGGAGCGGGCGGTGGGATTGCGGGAGGGTTTTGAGGGGGTTTGGTGCGTCGCAGGTGATGCTGGCACCGTTGCTGTTGGTACCGGCATTCGCTGGCGCTGGTAAGGGTGCCGAGGTGAGGGAGTTGATGAGGTTTGTGATGAGGATTCGGGGTGTAGGCAGAGTGTCTGATTGCGTTGATGCCGGCGAGTGTGCCATGGCAAGCTTGTCTGCCTGCCTTGCTTCTAGGCTATGAGGGACGTTTGGTTGCGTTGAGTGATTAGTTATGAGTGTTGAGAGGTGAAAGTTGCTTGTTCCTGATTGAGGTTTTGCGTGTGGTGCCTGTTGTGTAGGCATTAGACTCATCAGTTTCAACGCAGACACTCGCCGGACCTGGCTCCGGTTTGTATAACCTCGTGCTCAGTCTGCATTTTCCAGCCCTATCACAAATGAGGGTATTCTAAGTCACGTTTCAGCCTGAAGCTGGATGACCCAGTAGCGAGCACATCCTTACTGCGCAAGCTGTATGGACGAAAGGTGGTGAACAGAAGAAAAAGTCTCTTTTGAGTTTTGCCGCCTTACAGCTTTTGTCTAATAATCACATTATGTCCCGCCGCAAAATATGGCATAATCCTACAGCAAAGATCGCTCGCATCCGGTGCTCCGTATCCAGGTTTCCTCTTCCTGCCCCCTCCGTTTCCTCGGCTCTTCCTCTAGACCCACTCCTTGGGCGCTCTGAGAACATCCACGAGGCGTTGCTCGCGGCTCTTGGGTTCGGGCTCGTGCATGTACTTCCAGCTGGCCGTTAGGGGCAAGCTCATGAGGATACTCTCGACTCTCGAACCGGGGGTGTTGAGGCCAAAGGCAGTACCGCGGTCGTGGACCAGGTTGAACTCGACGTACTTGCCTCTGCGGATCTGCTGCCAGTCCTTCTCGGCCTCGTTGAAAGGCATATCCTTTCTCTTCTCAAGGACGGGGAGGTAGCCGGGCAGGAAAGACTTGAGGCAGTCCTGGATGAAAGCAAAGGTGTTCTCGCGGTCCTTCTCGGTCTCGTCGAGATCGTCAAAGAAGATGCCACCGACGCCGCGGCACTCGCCGCGGTGCTTGTTGTAAAAGTACTCGTCGCACCACTTCTTGAAGCGCGGGTAGTAGCTCTTGTCGTGCGAGTCGCACGTCTCCTTGAGCGTCTTGTGGAAGTGCACAGCGTCCTCGTCAAAGAGGTACGACGGGGTCAGGTCGCTGCCGCCGCCGAACCACCAGGCCTGCGAGGTGCCGTCGGGGTTCGACGTCTCAAAGTAGCGGTAGTTGAGGTGGACCGTCGGGGCCATGGGGTTCTTGGGGTGCAGGACCATGCTAAGACCGGCGGCGAAGAAGGGGAGGGATTCGACGTTGTCGTCGAGGTTCTTGTGGTTTACGCGCATCTTGGCGATGGCGGGCTTGGGGAGGGTGCCATAGACGACGGACACGCCGACACCGCCCTTTTCAAAGACGTTGCCGTCCTGGAGCACGCAGGTGATGCCGCCGCCGCCCTCTTTGCGGCTCCATTCGTCCTTGCGGAACTTGGTGCCGTCGACCTTTTCGAGCTCCTTGACGATGATCTGTTGCTGTTCCTTGATGAACTTTTCCATGCGCAGGCGCATGGGCGAGTCGACGGTAACTTCGGACTCCCGCTTGGTCAGGGCATCGCGCTCGGCCAGGGTCGGCGGATCGAGTTGGAAGGATTCTTGGACGGCCTGGATCGGACAGTCATGTTAGCGATGGGCGAGCTTTGATGCATCAATAGGAAAGGCGGGAGCTCCGGCATCGGGAGGGTTGGGTTTCGTGGTGATGAAAGGGCATAAGCTGCAGTACCATCTTGTAGGCGATGGGAGCTGCAGCAGCGAGACCAATTGCGCCAATGAGGAAGCGGCTATAAGCGGCGCCGGACTGTTGACCCTTGAACTGGGATTTTGAAGAGGATGAGACGAGTCTGCGAGCGAATTGAAGCTGTTGCTGCTTGGTGGTGATGGCGATTCTAGTGCGGGAACTGTTGAATTGTGCAAGCAACCTCTGTGTTTGCTTTGTAGAGGCCATGATGGGCAAATGGAATATAAATACAAACTCTATAACGGGAACGAATAACGAAGAAAAGAGTGACTTGGGTTGTTACAGTGAGGGAAAATCGGATGATTCGTTCTCAAGTGAGAAGCATAAGACCACTGGGTTGCAATCATGGACTGACTGGAACGTCGTTCGAGGATTGAGCCAGTCAGGCCAGCTGTAAAAGTAAATTCCGAAATCGTTCCACGTTGGATAGGTGCGGGACCCCTGTCGCTCTGCGCCAACCTAACGGACCAGCACTGCAACAGCTGTCCATCCAGTGGCATCCACAGCCTGGACCGGGCTCTCTGCCGGCTTTGGGCCGCTGGAGAGGTGGGGTGAGGACCAGTGAGTCCGAGAATCGTGCATCTACCGCCGAACGCCGGACACGCTTCAACGGACCAACGCGCGGTGAGGAATTCCCCCTGTATTGCTGCATGCTTATTTGTAGTTGTCATAGACCCTAGGCAGCGATGACCTCCGTCCGCCCATCAGTTTGGCTTTCTGATGTTTTGGGCCAGTAAACGCAGAGCTCTTCTATGCCCCTGATAGCTCGCGTTCGCTCTTCTGTAGGCGGAAACGCATCTTTGGGTGCCCGTGATGGACTCCCGAAATCACCATTTCCTCTCACAGAATCAATCAAAGTCCTAAAACGAATATCTCTGCCAGAATCATCTCATCATCCTTTCCGTGGCCCTTTACTTGGCTACTTAGGTCTTCAAGTGCATGGGACAAGGATAATAGCTCCCGGTAATATCGGGAAAGGTAGGCGCTTGCATTCGCTTCCAATAGCTCCAGAGTCCCCGAGGTCGGTTATCGGAGGTCCAGAGTGAGGTCGCTTAAGTAAGAGCGGCAGATAAGAGCACTTGGGCCGTGTGAGTTGAAGTCCAGTGACAAAGACTGACAGTCTTTCTGTCAACCTGGAACCTGAAAGGTCAACTGTTCCCGTGGCCGCTCAAAGTCCCATTGTGAGTGGGCTTTCGCAAACTGCTTCCCTCTCACCTCTTACTGGGGACAAATGACGTCAAGACGAGGATAGGTAGCTTGATAAGGCATTGTTACAAACTCCTCCATCCAAGACTCTCCGTGACAATGCACTTCAAGCGGCTTTGAAGACAACAAACAGCTTTGCACGCACAGACAAGGCCGGCTTGCGTGCACGTATCAGGAGGTTGCGACTACGGTGATCCCGTGAGAGCTTTCAGCGCTTTCAGTCCCGTCTGAAAAGGGACCCAGCCGCAGTTAGGCCCCTACTCTAGACCTAAGCAACTAAGGCAAGGTATTCGTACTCCAATAGAACGGAACTGTGTGCCAGGACCTTCTCCTGTGACTCAAATCGGATCCAGAAGGCGTGACAGGCTGCCAGGCTGTGTCAAGTGGCTGCGTGGACGGTCAGCTGCCTGCCTTTGGTTTCTTTGCCCCCAGCACCCGGAGCACCTGCGCTGGTCTCACTGCGCCGCTGATTGCTGGATTGCTGGGATGGCATCGGTGTCTTGCCCCGCTCCGATAATCCGATAAGGATAAGGACGGAAGGACCTGGAGTGGGAGGGAGGGAGCTGATGCAATGAGGATGAGGAGGGGAAGGGGGGGCGTGGGGTTGAGCACCTCTCTCACCGGCTTAGTCATTCCGCGGCCATCAATGGAAGTAACTCACCAGCCATTGCACAGCAGAAAGGTACCTTACCTGGTCTTAGGTTCCTGCCTTTCTGGGTGCTTTGCTTTACCAACCAGCCGCCTGAGCCACCCAGACACTTCCACCTCAGTCAGTGACCGCCCATTCCCGTCCCCGTGTCTGACCCCAAGGCACCCCAAAGCAGGCGGCAACCGACCGTCCATCCTTCTCCTGCCTTTCGCAAACGGCCCCTCGTTACCTCAACTCTCCCTTCTACATACTCTGACGCTTCAGGCACCACCAGTCGACAAACATCGAGCCATCTATATCTTGACCATCGCCCAACTCCCCACGACCAGCCCATCTGCAAACCCACAACCCACTTCACTTCACCCACCACATACCCGTCATCATGCGATCCAAGTTCAAGGACGAGCACCCCTTTGAGAAGCGTAAGGCTGAGGCCGAGCGCATCCGCCAGAAGTATTCTGACCGTATTCCCGTACGTCGTAATTCTCCTTTTCTTCGGCCTCATCTCGCGGTTATTATTCCTTTGTAATTTCTGTACGCAGAGAGAGCTCCGTCGTTTCGCCGTGACTGCATTCGTCAGCTTCGCGCGTTATTGTCGGGTGCCCCACGTTCCCCGACCGTCACCGCCGATCTGCCTATCTACCTTAAGAAGTCCGAAAACTGACAAAGTCCTCACAACACAGGTTATCTGCGAGAAGGTCGAGAAGTCTGATATCGCTACTATTGATAAGAAGAAGTACCTCGTCCCTGCCGACCTGACGGTTGGTCAGTTTGTCTACGTCATCCGCAAGCGCATCAAGCTCTCCCCGGAGAAGGCCATCTTCATCTTCGTCGATGAGGTGCTGCCGCCTACCGCCGCTCTGATGAGCAGCATCTACGAGGAGCACAAGGACGAGGACGGGTATGTTTTCCGAGCGTTCGACTGCCCTTGAATTAGCTCTTTGTTGCTAATCTATTATGTCCAGATTCCTTTACATCACCTACTCCGGCGAGAACACCTTTGGCGACTTTGAGATGGCTTAAGCTCCCGACTTTCTGACGGTCCAGTCACCTCACGGCTTCAGAATGTTCCCGGCGTTTCGGTCTGCTATGTAACGGTTCAGCACTTTTGGAATGGGTTTTCACACGGTTATCGGTCTCCCCCATGAAGCAGGGGTTTATGAAGATACGCAGTCACGTTATCGCTTGGAGTCACAGGATCAGGTGCGGCCCCTGACCTGGTCACAGAGAAACTCTTGCGATGCTTGGGTACAACCCAAGAATTGAAGGCTAGCGGAGGACTATGCATGGAAATTGGCTTCACGGATACTAGGTGGAAACGTTTCCTTAGATCGCATATTCAGTCGCCTTCCATCACCTCTTACCTCCTCCCCCCTATCTCTCACCTATAATTGTCGTGGGCAATGGTGACAATTCTTGGCGTTCTGTATAGCACATCATTCATTAGCGCGCCGTGCCAATCCTTGACCTGACCGTTTCTCTTCAAATGTACACCTATGAAACCAGACCATTGCGATGATCCTTCCCGAAGCCCCAGCATCGTAAGTGCCAGCATGCCAGCATACAGTCCACGCGCCGAGGGAAAAGTGAAGCGATCCAAAACGTATTCTTAAGCTACGCCATGTGAGAGAAGCCCCTGAATGACGGTCAGAGAGCCGCGATCTTGGTGCAATAATTCCATGCGGGATACACGAGCTCTCCGAGACCCCGACAGAAGTGTTTTTTTCTGCTTTTCTTCGGCTCGCCCCGGCTAAATTCATGCATAATAAATGTAAGGGGACGCACGTCACGTTGGAAACGCATTTTTTGGAGGTGAGCTTGGATGCTCGGGCGAACAGATGGCACGTCTGAGGGTGAGATGACACGAAGCTCGACATCAGATTGTTGTTGCAAAGAGACAGAGAGAGAGAGAGAGAGGGAAAAGGCTAACGAGTGTGATCTGGTCTTTATGGGGGCTGCGGTATTGTGTTGCTCCTTTTAATTTTCGGATGTGCAAAATGAATCTTTTTTTCTTGAGATTTCACCCATTCCTATCTATGAACTCCTAACTAATGATGATGATGATGATGACTTTGCGAGAAAACTCAAATTTGTCCCGCCCTCAAAGGGGTAGGGGGACTTGATATTACACTTTTTTTTTTTTTCAAAAAATAAAATAAAAAAATCGTGAAAAATATGGGACCAAGTTTACGGAATAGGAAAATTTCAGCTCAGACATTGTGTGTCCCCTCCCCGTGTGTCCCTGCCTAGTGACCCAGCATCTGCTGCATGGCGTTGAGGCGATAACTCTCGCTCTTCTCCATGAGCTCTTCATGCCTGCCCTTGGCAGCGACGGCGCCGGCCTCGACGACGAAGATGACGTCGGCCTTGCGAACCGTGTGAAGCCTGTGAGCGATGGCGATGACGGTGATGCCGCGCGCCGCGCGCTCGAGGCCTTCTTGGAGCGCCTTTTCGCTCTCGGCGTCGAGGGCGGATGTGCTCTCATCCAGCAGGAGGAGGCGGGGCTTGCGGACCAAGGCGCGGGCGATGGCGACGCGCTGGCGCTGGCCGCCGGAGAGCTGGGAGCCGTTGGGGCCGCACTCTGTGTCGTACCCTTGCGGGAGGCCGACAATGGTCTCGTGGATGTTGGCGAGGCGGCAGGCTTCTTCGATTTCGTCGTCTGTGGCGTCTTGACCGGGCCGGGCGCCGAGGCCGACGTTGAATTTGACGCTACCGTCGAAGAGGGCACTGTCTTGGGGCACGACGGCGATGTCGTCGCGGAAGTCGGTGCCGTCGAACTTGGAAATGTCCATGCCGTCGATCTCGATTGTGCCCGTGCTGGCGGTGTACATGCGCTGGACGATGGCCATGACGGTGGACTTGCCGGCGCCCGAGGGGCCGACGAGACCGCAGAATTGACCCGGCTGGATGGTGAAGGACATGTTGTCGAGGATCTGGACCTCGGGGCGGGCGGGGTAGGCAAAGGAGACGTTCTTGAAGGAGACGGCGACACCGCCGCGGCCGGGGGAGGGGCGCGGGTTGGGGTTGGCGAGGGCCTCGACGTCCTTTTCCTTCTCCTTGCCCTTGGAGGACCCGGAGGCATCGTCGGCGGCCTTGCCTGCCGGGTCGGCGTCGGACTTGCTGAGGTCGAGGAGACTGAAGATCCTGGAGGCGGCCATGCGGGCGCGGGTGACCTCGGGGGCGAGGGTGAACATTTGACCCCACAGTTGGGCGCCGACGAGCATGGCGACGTTGATGATGAGGAACTGCGTCTGCGTGGCGTTGCCGGCGACGATCTGCTTGGAACCCCACCAGTAGGCGAACGCGTAGATGATATTACCGGTGACGTTGGCGACGGCGAGCCAAATGTTGGCGAACGTGACGGCCGAGATGATTTCCTTCTTGGGGTCCTTGAGGGCGCGCTTGTACTGGCCAAAGACCTCGTGCTCCAGGGAGAGGGTGGCGACGGTCTTGATGGAGTTGACGGACTCGACGGTGATGCCGACAGCGGTGGCGTACGCGCCGGCGTGCTTCTCCTCGAAACGCGAGAGGACGCGGATCTGCATGATGCCTGAGCCCAGGAGTATGGGCACGATGACCAGGCAGACGATGGCGATTCTCCAGTTCAGAATGTGAGAGTAGATGATGGCGACGAAGAGGTTGACGACGACGGCGAAGATGGTTCCCATGATGGAACCACTGAAGCCACCGATAGACGCCGCATCCTTGGTGATGAGGGACAGGAGCGTCGAAGGGTTGCGGGCTTCGGACTGGTGCCACTCGAGCTCCTGCTGGAAGAGGGCGCGGAACGAGCCGACGCGGATCTTGTAGAGAAGCTTCTCGGCAATGTAACCAAAGGCGGACCAACTGCACAAGTTGGCGACGAGTTCGACGCAGGCGAGCATGAAGAACAGGCCGGCGAAGAAGGCGCCTCTGCTCTGGATGTAGCTGGGCTCGTTGCAAGGGCTGGCGACGCCGATGGCAAAACCGAAAATGGTACCAGACGCGCTGAAAGTGCAACCGACGATGAAGGCAGACACCATGGCGAGGAGGAGGTAGAGAATGTGAGGGCGGACCATGACACCAGCCTTCTTGGCGATCCACCAGGTAGACTTGTCGTTGTCGAGACCGCTGTTCTCGGTTTCCAGGGCGGCATTCTTCTTCTTCTTCTTCTTCTTCTTCTTCTCGAGTTCCTTGGCCTCCTTCTTGAGTTGCTTCTTGGTCTTCTCGGTGACGACGGCCTGCGGGCCTGCCTCCGTTTCGATGGCCCGGGCAAGATCCTTGGGGTCGACGCCAGGGGTCTCGGCATCCACAGAGGCCGCAGACGACTCGACGGCGGTGCTTGCGCGGGAGGGAGCGTTCTCCTCCTCGGAGCCATTGATGTTTTGCAGGTTGACCAAGTTAGCGTAGGCGCCGTTGCGGGCGATGAGATCAGCGTGGGTTCCTTGTTCCATGATATCACCAGCGCTCATGACAATGATGTTGTCGGCGTTCTTGATGGTGGAGAGACGGTGAGCAATGGAGATGAGAGTTCTGCCCTCGGAGACCTTCTCAACAGCCTTTTGGATGCGAGCTTCACTGGCAGAGTCCAGGGCAGCGGTGGCCTCGTCGAGAATCAAAATCTTGGGGTCACGAATGAGAGCACGGGCGAGAGCCACACGCTGTCTCTGACCACCACTGACAAGCTTGCCGCCGCTGCCGACGGAGGTTCCGAATCCATGCTTGAGGCGGTCGATGAAGGAGGTGGCGTCGGCCAGGTCGGTCGCGTTCTGAACGAGCTTGACAATCTCGACAACTTCGGGTCCGTACTTCTGGGCGGCTGTGTTGAGGTCGGCGCCGGCCATGAGATCTTGGGCAAGCTGGGCGAGCTGGGGTCCGTAGAGAGTTTCCTTGAGTCTCTGGTGGTCCTCCTTGGGCGAGTTGACGAGACCGAGAGCGATGTTTTCGATGACGGACCGGTCGAGGAGGGACGGTTCCTGCTGGACGAGACTGATGTAGCTTCGGACGTTTCTGACGTTGAGGTTGCGGATATCTTGGCCGTCGATGAGGACTTGGCCTTGCTTGGGGTCGTAGATTCTCGTGGCGAGGCCGGCAATAGTCGACTTTCCGCTGCCGGAAAGGCCAACGATGGCAGTGTACTTTCCACCGGGGCAGACGAGAGAGATTTCCTTGAGCACGTCCGTGTCGGGACGCGAGGGGTAGGAGAAGGTGACTCCACGGAGTTCAACCTCGCCGTGGACATTGGTGGGCAACCTGTCACCATCCTCGGTGACGGAGTCAATAGTCGAGTGCTTGTCGATGTCCTCCCGGAGCTTGACGAAGGCGGCGGCTGCTGATCCGAAAAGGGGCAGAAGAGGAGCGATGGTGCCGAGCATGATACAGGCTAGTCGTAGTCAGTAAAGGTGTCCAAGGATTGTAGAGGAAAGAGTACGTACCGTCGACGATGAGGAACACAACGGTGTAAATGTCACCAACTGAAGTGCCGTCACCGGTTCCAGCAACTGACTTTGAGATGGCCTTGCTACCTTGCCAGTATGCGAGGGCGTTCGCGGCGTAGGCGATGAAGTACAACAGTCCGGCGTTGGAGGCAGCAGCAATAGCCTTCTTGATACCCTCCTTCTGAGCAACCGAGACGTGTCCTGCGAACTTGTTCTCCAGGCGAGGTCCGGCGCCAAACGCCTGGACGACGGCTACGTGAGAAAGCGCCTCTGAAGCGATGGACGAGGCCTTGGCCATGCCCTCTGACATGGCTCCGCTCCATTTCTGGATGTAGCTTCCGCAAATCATGGACGCGAGCAAGTAGGCGGGAATGAGCGAAACGAGCATGCCAGCAAGGGGTGCGTATTTGATGAAGCCGATAACGTACGCCGTGACGAAGAAGGAGATTGTGCCGATGAAGTGGCTGACTTTCTCGGACGTTCCGGACTGAATGGTTTGGATATCAGAGTTGAGGCGGGACGAGACTTCACCGGCCTGTCTGCTCTCGAAGAAGCCGACATCCTGTCTCAGCAAGCTCTGGAAGTACTTTTCGCGGAGGCGCGAGGCGAGTCTCTGGCTGACGATTCCCCAGCAGGTGGTGTGCGTGTAGATGAGGCAGAAGGCGACGCAGGTGATCCAGACGAGCTTGACGACTTTGTCGTTGACGGCGTCTTGGTAGGCGGCCGGGTCTCCAATGCCGTTGGCGCAGGTGGCGCCGTTCATGTCGTCAATCAGCTGTCCGAAGAGAATACCCATCAGAGGGAACGGGACACCTGAGCCGACGGCGGCAATGGTGCCCACGCAGACCAGCGTGTAATCGAGCCATGTTGGGTTGGCATAGAAGAGCAGCTTGAAGAAGCTAAAGACGGTCTCGAAGCGCTGGGGATAGATTTGTCAGTTTTCCTTTCGCAGACATAGTCGAGCAAGAGAAGGGCCAAGAAGAAATTCCTGGAGAAAGGATCAGATCAGCCCAGCCCAGAAATGCAACTCACCTTTGCCTTTGGCTTCGCGACTTCAGTAGTCTCTGTTGATGTTGTCTGTACTTGTTGTTGCTCTGGTGATGTCGAGACACCAGTATCAGCCTTCTCGGCCGCAGCCGATCGTGAGTCTTGGTCAGGCATGGTGATCCGACCTTGAACTGACGAACAGGTATCAGGGAGAGTTTGACCGCTTTTCGCAATTGAAGCAGATGGTTAAGAAAAGGAGCTTCATCGCCAGCCGCACCCAGAAGAC
>JFFI01001842.1:0-20897 GCA_001563125.1 Colletotrichum salicis
GGTCACGAACGAACATTGGTCCAAATCCCGAATAAGAAGCCATCTCGAAACTCATACTTTCTCATTCACTTCACACCACACACACCACACCACAGTAGTTCTCATAGATAACCCCCCAATCAGTCACAGTACAACACAAACGCAACCATGGGAAAGTCAAGACGAAACAGAGGCGGCCAAAGCCATCGCAAGGACCCCATCGCCAAAACCGTGAAGCCCCCTTCCGACCCCGAGCTGGCCGCCCTCAGGGAAAAGTCCATCCTGCCCGTCATCAAGGACCTGCAGAGCGCCGAGCCCAAATCACGCACCGCCGCTGCCGAGGCCGTCTCCAACCTCGTTTCCAACGAAAAGTGCCGGAAGCTGTTGCTGCGCGAGCAGATTGTCCACATCGTCCTGAATGAGACCCTCACCGACGCCAGCCTCGACAGCCGCGCCGCCGGATGGGACATTTTGCGGGTTCTCGCCGAAGAGGAGGAGGCTGACTTTTGCATTCACTTGTACCGTCAAGATGTTTTGAGCGCCATTGGTTTCGCTTCTCAGACTGTAAGTCATTTGTCACTATAAACTCACTAACAAAGAATGTGTGTGAGTGAGTACCGTGTGCTAACCGACAAAACCAGATTCTCCAAAACCTCGCCAAGGGCTTATCTCTGAGCAAGGGCGAGTCAAAGGTCACATGGACCATCACCGAGTCCGTCATTGGTCTTTTGTCTGCTCTCGCCGAGGCCCAGGATGAGGTTCTCGAGGCCATTGTGGGCATCGAGGGCATCAAGCACTTGCTCTTCACAGTCGTCGCTCACCCCGACACGCCGTCAAGCATCTGCCTCGACGCTCTCTCCGCCCTCCTGACACTGTCCGAAGACAACCAGCGCCTTGCGGAGGATGTCGTCGCCGACGAAAGCCCCAAGCCGCTCACGGTGTTGACCAAGCTGCAAGAGGTCGCTGGCGCCAAGGGCGTCCTGGCCTGTGGCATTCTGCACAACATCTTCACCACTTTGCACTGGTTCGACAGCACCCCGGGCTCCAAGGATCTCTCTGACGCCTCTCTTATTCCTACCCTGTCGTCGGCACTCAAGAACACCACGCCGGAATCCAATTTACCACCCAAGAGCCAATGGTCCAACCCGACCGAGGTTCTTCAGCTTACCTTGGAGATCCTCGCCGACGTTGGAACGACGCTGCAGCAATCTCTCCAGGGAGGAAGCGACAGCAAAAAGGTCAAGGAGGAATGGAACGGAATCGAAGACGACGACACCGTAATGGACGAGGACGTTAAGGAGGACAACGGCTCCGGCGACGAGGACATTCCCGAGGGAGAAGAAGAGAACGACGACTCCATGGACGAAGACGAGATGCAGGCCGACATGGACCTCGTCACCGGCGCCGACGACGACGTCGACGAGGAGCCGAGCATGGACGACCTGCCCACCCTGCGCGAGCTAGTCCAGCAGGCCATCCCGCAACTCATCGCCCTCGCGACCCCATCATCACAAGCAGAGGGCGACGTCCGGGTACAAGCACACGCCTTGGCTGCCCTCAGCAACATCGCCTGGTCCATCTCCGTCTTTGACTTCTCCGACGACCACAACGCGGGCATCCTCAAGGCGTGGGCCCCCTCAGGCAAGGCCGTCTGGGGTAAGGTCATCGCGCCCATCTTGGCGGCCAACACCGCCGACGTCGAGCTCGCGGCAAAGGTCACCAGCCTCGCGTGGGCCGTGTCCCGCAGCTTGCCGCGTCGCCTGCCCTTCGCCGGCGACGAGCACACCAAGTTCATGGCGCTGTACCACGCGACCAAGAACCTGCCCCAGAAGCAGGCGGCGGAGGCGGCGGCCAACGGCGCAGCAGCAGCAAACGGAGATAAGGCAAAGGACGATGAGCCCGAAGACCCCTTCCAGGGTCTCGGCGTCAAGTGCATCGGCGTCCTGGGCCAGCTTGCACGGGACCCGGCGCCCGTTGCGCTCAACAGGGAGATTGGCGTGTTCCTGATCACGGTGGTCACCGCCCTGCCAGAGACCCCGGCCGCCGACGCCGTCGAGGCGCTGAACCAGCTGTTCGATATCTACGGAGACGAAGACATGCCGTGCGACAAGGATGTATTTTGGAAGGACAACTTTATCCAGCACCTTGAGGCGGCCCAGCCCAAGGTCAAGGCCTTGGTCAAGACGATTGATAAGCGGACTCTTCCTGAGCTGCGCACTCGTACCGAGGAGGCTGTGTTGAACCTTGGACGGTTCATCGCGTACAAGAAGAAGAACAAGGCATGAGGGGGGGTCCGAGGTTGGATACGAAATCTGGAAGAAGATGGGCGATGGCGGGGCAACTTCTGGATTTAACATATCACGAAACTACTCATCAAAGGAGATGAAGGATGGAGGTGTCAAAAGTACATGTTTTTGGAATCATGAAGCAATCATAGCCACGATACAACGAACGGGAGGGAAAGGTGCTTACCTGGTAGACAAAAAAAAGCCCTCGAAGGGGGGAATAAGGGGAACTTTTGGGGGTGGGAGGAGACACGAGCATTGCACTTCTGAGATGGTTAGGGACATAACCGCGGTGGTCAATAAATAACAAACTCACTGATTCGTTGATATAAACATGCTGTATGCATGCTTGACGCCCCGAAAATCCGTAGTCGAGACCTGTCAGGCTGTAGTGAAGAATGACCCCCTTGACCCTCAAAACACCCCTCTCGCCTGTAGATAGAATGAAGAAAACAATGCAAACCCGTATTGGAGCCCGCCCCCATTTCGTGGTCCTAGACTCAACCAATAGGCTTCATCTTCTTCTTCTTCTTCCCGTCACCCGACTTTCCCTTTTGGAAATCCCGCCAGCTGCTAATGCGCTGGTCCCGCGTCGCCTCCCAGTCCTGATCATGCTGCCTCTTCCTCTTCCGCTGCTCAATCTCCTCCTCCTCCTTCTTCTGCTCGCGACCCTCCTCCTGCATCTGCGCCTTCATCTGCCGCCGGCGGCGGTGCTCGTTATCAATGAGCACCTCGCGCGCCTTGTTGCGCCAACTCTTTGCAAACTCGTCCGTCTTGAGCTCGGGGCTGTCGACGGTCCACTTGTTCTCGCGGATGAGAAGCATGCGGGCGTCGGCAATGGCCTCGTCGAGGCGCTCGCGGTGCTTCTCGTCCATGAGCTCCGTTTGGGCCTTTTTCAGGCGGTCAAAGGCGTCGGGTGCGAGAGGGTTCTTGGTCTTGTCCGGGTGGATGAGGAGCGACTTTTTGCGGTAGCAGACTTTGATGTCGGATTCGGGGACACCTGGTTGTAGGTCGAGGACGGCGTAGGCGTCTAGCCTGAAGGCTTTGAGGATTCTGTCGATTTCTGCATCCTGTAAAACGGGGAAAGGAAGAGTTTATTAGCATGAGATGTGCACCTTGGTTTTGTCTGGCGATCGCATTTACCTTGTCAAACTCCTTTGCCTCGATCTCGAGCGCATCGAGTGCGTCCTTCTCTTCTTTGACGTCTTCGCTGACCATGATGATGATCGCGGACCTATTGAGAGAAGTATGGACTGACAGCTGTACCTCGGTGGATTGACAATGAGACTGAGGTGTAGATGTAAGGTAGTTGAAGGCAAGACGGTCGCGTTGGTGAGCACGAGACGAGGCTCAGTGACAGCCACTTGGACCAGCTAAAGACCCTTGTCGACAAACGCCTGCCCCCACGACGCTAAGATAAGACCAGCTGATAAGGAATTTCTCGTCCCGCCCAAGCCCAAATTTTCGAAAAGACGCCGCCCAGCTCTTGGATGCTCTGCTTTGCCGTTTCGCAAACCTCACTTTGGGAAAACCAACTTTTTGACGGGCCCAAATCTACGATCGCAAATCCCGGGGGCCTCGCCAGACAACACACAGAGCTCCGAAATGGGTCGACGCGCCGCATCTCCTACTCCCTCCGACGGAGAGGTCGACATCGCCGGTCACTTGTTCGACGCCAGCGACAATGGTAGCGACGCCGGCCAGGATGTGGGAGGCATTGACTTTGATATGGACGGGATCCTCAACGGCCACGAAGAGGGTCAGGAGGACGATGATGGCGACGAAGCTTTCATCGCGCTGAAGCAGGCTGCTTCATTCCGCAAGTCGTCAAACATTAAGGGAAAGTCGGTAAAGAGAGGTGGTGGCTTCCAGGCCATGGGTAAGTCGCTGAACGCTAAAACGACCTTGATTCTATCTGCTAGAGATCTAACATTTGGTGTTACGCAGGTCTGAATGCCGGCCTTCTGCGCGCGATTACGAAGAAGGGATTCTCCGTCCCCACGCCGATTCAGCGAAAGACGATCCCCCTAATCTTGGACCGCAAGGATGTCGTGGGCATGGCGAGAACCGGTTCCGGAAAGACTGCGGCCTTTGTCATCCCCATGATTGAGCGCTTGCGCGCCCACAGCGCCAAGGTCGGCACGCGCGCGCTCGTCATGTCGCCTTCGCGTGAACTTGCGCTCCAGACGCTCAAGGTCGTCAAGGAGTTCAGCAAGGGGACGGACCTGAAGTGCATCCTGCTTGTGGGTGGTGACAGCATGGAGGACCAGTTCAGCATGATGTCGTCGAACCCGGATATCGTCATTGCCACGCCCGGTCGTTTCCTCCATCTCAAGGTCGAAATGGGCCTGGATTTGTCGTCCATCAAGTACGTCGTCTTTGACGAGGCCGATCGTCTTTTCGAGATGGGTTTCGCTGCCCAGCTTACCGAGATTCTTCACGCCCTTCCGTTATCGAGACAGAGTTTGCTGTTCTCCGCCACGCTGCCGGCCTCCTTGGTTGAGTTTGCGAGGGCCGGTTTGCAAGACCCGAGCCTGGTGAGATTGGATGCCGAGACCAAGGTTTCCCCCGATCTCGAGAGTGCCTTCTTCTCCGTCAAGGGAGCCGAAAAGGAGGCCTCCCTGCTTCACATTCTCAACGACCTTATTAAGATGCCACAAGGCACACCCGACGGTGTTCCCCTGGATGTTGCGCCGTCAAAGAAGCGGAAGCGCGAGGGTGGCGGCACTGGTAAACCGACAGAACACTCCACCATTATCTTCGCGGCCACAAAGCATCACGTCGAGTATCTGGCACAACTTCTCACAAAGGCCGGCTACGCAGTCTCTCACGTCTATGGTTCACTAGACCAGGAAGCGCGTCGCATCAACACGGAAAACTTCCGGAATGGCAGAGCAAACATCCTGGTGGTGACAGACGTCGCCGCCAGAGGTATCGATATCCCCGTTCTCGCGAACGTCATCAACTACGATTTCCCTCCGCAACCGAAGGTCTTTGTCCATCGTGTTGGACGTACGGCTCGTGCTGGTCAGAGGGGTTGGGCATACAGCATCGTGCGCGAACTCGACACACCTTACCTGCTGGATCTCCAGCTGTTCCTTGGCCGGAGGCTAGTAGCAGGCCACGAGACCGAAAACCCATCTTACGCCGAGGACGTTGTCGTTGGTGGATTGAAGAGAGACAGAATCGAAATCAACATGGAGTGGATGGACAAGATCCTGAAAGAGGAGGGTGACCTGGAGGCGCTGCGCAAAGTGTCGACAAAGGCTGAGAAGCTGTACCTGAAGACTAGGCATTCTGCTTCAAGCCAGAGCGCGAAACGAGCCAGAGAGCTTGTGGGAACCAAGGGCTGGCACGAACTTCACCCCCTGTTTGGAAAAGATGCCAGCGCCGTGGAACAAGCTCGCAACGACATGATGGCCAAGATTAGTGGCTTCAGACCGGCCGAGACCATTTTCGAGATTGGAAAGGGAGGCAAGGGGTCAAGCAGTGAGGCAGTGGAAGTGATGAAGCAGCTGAGGAAACGAATCACACCACACCGCGGCAACAAGAAGGAGGAACTGGACTCGGACGACGACATGGAGGGTCTGGGAGGCGCTGAGAACGACTCGGATGACGACCTCGACGGAGAAGCAGACGACAGTGCCGCAGAGGCCTACAACTCGGACGATTCCGATGACAACGACGGTCTCGAGGTCACAATCACCAACACAGGCGAGAAGGACAAGAAGAAGAAGACGGACTCCTGGCGCGACTCGGACGTCTTCATGTCCTACACCCCGAGAACGATCAACGCAGCCGAGGAGCGCGGATACGGCGTCACATCAGGCGCGCAGACGTCGAGTTTCGTGCAGGCGGCGCGCGACGTGCAAATGGATCTTACAAACGACGAGACGGCCAAGGGCTTCGGCGAGCCGACCAGGGCGGCGGGCATGCGCTGGGACAAGAAGCAGAACAAGTACGTGGCGCGCGCCAACGACGAGGACGGCTCCAAGGGGTCCAAGTACGTGCGCGGCGAGAGCGGCGTCAAGATCGCGGCCAGCTTCCAGAGCGGGCGGTTCGACCGCTGGCGCAAGGCCAACAGGCTGGGGCGCATCCAGGTCGGCGGCTTGGAGAAGGGCAACGTGCCGGATTTGCCGTCGGGTCGGCAGTACAAGCACAAGCAGGAGAAGGCGCCGAAGCAGGCCGACAAGTTCCGGGACGATTACGAGGTGCGCAAGAAGAGGATTGCCGAGGCCAAGGAGAAGCGTGTTGGTCAGTACAAGGATGGTGCGGGCAGTCGCAAGGAGATCAAGGGTGTCGAGGATATCCGGAAGGCGAGATGGGAGAAGCAGAAGAAAATGGAGAAGAACGCGAGACCGCAGCGCAACAGGAAGTAGAGGGCGTCCTGCTTCGTGTGGGGTTAATACTATTTGTCAAAATATAAAGAAAGAGAAAAGCGTTTTTGTTCAAAACCTGGGCGGTATTGTACGCACTTGTTCGAGCTACTGTGATGAAAGCTCGCGGTTATGTTGAAGTATTTACACATTCGACATAGTAGCTGTGCAATCGCTCCGGTCCCAATGGTCTTTTGGGGACCAGTAAGGTGGACGAAGTCACCACCGGGGCGGAGTCTCTACCAAATCGGAGCCGGTGGCCGCGAACTTGATTTTGGCGGCCGTGACGTAAGGCAGCGGCACGCGCTTCCGGGCGATGACTGTCAACCAGCAACAACGAACAGCCAAGTAACGATACCTACCCCCATTCCACGAACTTCTTTATTCGACAATCACAAATAATCATTCTTCAAATAATATACATTACCTAGAACAACAGTCAGTCTATCCAGTATACTTCATTCTGACAATGGCGAAACCCAAAGTTTCAAAACGCTGTCTCTTATGGGATTACACCAACACCCGCGACCGCCCAGACGCAATCGACCAACTCTTCCCGACAACTACGTCGTCAGCCACAACCGGCAAGACCTCAGAATCAGCAACTACGCCGTTGACAGACACCCCATTCAAATCCGTCCACAACTGGAATGCGTGGTACCCCCCCGAACTCAAAGGCCGACTCCCTTTCCGCCCCATGATCCGCACGCGCGCACAGCTGGACACGGAAGAGTGGGACTGGATCCGCGACTCGGACGCCGAGATGGTCCACTACCTCAATGAGCCGGAGCGGCAGGGGATCTCGCCGGGGGACGCCGCGGCCTGGTGGCTGGAGAAAGTCGTGCCCGAGTTGCGGGAGAAGAGGGGCAAGAACCTGGTTGGGCCGGCCTGTGCTAGTGATTCCGGGGGCGAGGCGTGGCTTGCGGAGTTTATGAGGGTTGTCTACGAGGATGAGAACAAGCAAAAGGAGCATGGCGGAGAGAAGAAGAGGATGGGGCCGGATTTCCTTGGGGTGCATTATTACAGCGGTGATGTTGAGCATGCGAAGAGGTACTTGACTTCCATGTACGAGCGGTACGGGCTTCCGCTCAACGTGTCGGAGATTGCGTCTATTAGTCGGGACCCGGGCGAGGTGGAGGCGTTTACGGAGGAGCTGAGCGGGTGGATGGATGAAAGGGAGTGGATTGACGAGTATGGGTGGTTTGGGTGTATGGCACACTGCGCCGATGACTTTGTGAGTCCTGCGGCGCAGCTTATGGATGGGGAGGGGAGGTTTACGCCGCTCATGAGGCGGTTGATGGGGCATGATCCGTCATCGTCGTCATCGATGAGTTGCTGAGGTGAGGTTTGATGTTGTGTCTTCCTTCAGATTGGTAATACCTACATAGTTTGGGTTGAGGACGATGCGGAGTAGCGAAAGTCCGGACGTATGCTGGATTCCTAAGCAGAGTTCGTCATTAAATTCTCGGCGTGGGCTTTGGGATCGACGCGTATTTCATAGGCATAGAAGCTCCATGCTTCACTCGGAGATATACTACGGCGCACATTGCTTCAGCAAGTCCCAAACCGCAACTTACCGTCGCTTAGGCTAACGATCTATGACTTGTGTAAGTAGGAGACAGAAGACATAGCGTCTACTATCCACACACGAAGCAAGCGGAAACAAGCCTTCACTTGCGTCTTGGCTGCTTCTTTCCGTCTAGCGCCCGCCCCGCCTCCGCCATCTCTCAAAGGAAGGCCTCACTTCTATGTTCCACCGCCCGGGGATCATCGACGACCTGAGAGGTCTGTTCTCGTTACGTACTCGGGAAGTCTCTCCACCTGAGTCAGCTGCACTCAAACGTCAAATGCCCGATTAGGCAAGTCAATCACATGCCGTACATACACTTCGTGGACCACTGTCGGACCCGTAGGCTACGGTTGAACGCAAATGTCTTTCTTTCGGACTACTCCAGTAACTTTGTAATCCTTCTGGTCCCGGTTCCTACAACTTTGCAGACCTTCTAGAATCAAGCTGTTTAGGAACAAGCCAATGACTATAGGTTTTTGTTACGTACGCCACACGGAATGGCAACCGGACGTTCGGACTCGCCTCGCAGGTTTCATCAACTGAACAATACCAGTGTGGTTAATCATCGAATTAGCAAAGCCGTGAATGTGGTCCCAACTCTCTACATTGTTGCCGTTGAGTCTTGGTTGCCTTTTTTGGGACGAGCAGAGAGAAGGTTACTTTTGCACTTGGACTTTCGTAGTTCCTAGTAAAGCGAAGAATTTGGCGTGGAGATCAAAAGCGAAAGGCGAGATGATACCGCTTTACAAATATCACGGCGCATAGTCAAGGTTGGCGTTGGTTTTGCTTTCTTCTCATCAGACTTTGAACTTGATTTTAGACTTGAAACTTGGGGGTGACACTCAAGCCATGAAGGCAAGCGAAGATACAACGGGTTCCTTTCAGGAGCATGTCTCTGGACAATCCAACAGGCCTCTTTCTCGACCACCTCACTCTTTGGGGGCTTATTCAGGTCCTCGAGGAACTCCATGTCGACCAAGGTCAAGGTCTGGATCCCGAAGATGCCGTCCGTCGGCTGGCGGAACTGGGGCGCAATGAGCTTCGTCAACAAAAGGGCGTCCAGCCTGTGAAAATCTTTCTCGAGCAGATCTTCAACGCCATGACTCTGGTAAGTTGTCTCTCGAGTCTAACACAGCTATAATCGCACTTCTCAAGTTGTCATTGAGACGTGACCGACCCAACAGCCGCGAAATTGCGAGCTAATAGCCATCAAAAATACGTCCTCCTACTAGCACTCGGCGCAAGTTTCGGCATCCAAGCCTGGATCGAAGGCGGCATCCTAGGCGGCATCATCGTCCTCAACATCTTCATCGGCTTCTTCCAGACCCTCCAAGCCGAAAAGACAATCAACTCGCTCAAGAAACTCGGCAAACCGACTTGCAAAGTCGTGCGCGATGGCAATACGATCGAGATACAGACAGCGGACGTCGTGCCCGGAGACATCATCGACTTGAACACGGGCGACTCGGTACCAGCGGATATCAGACTCATCGAGGCTGTCAACCTGGAAGCGGACGAGGCGCTGCTTACTGGAGAGAGCGCGCCCGTTTCCAAGATGCCCAAGTCGACTTTTGATGAAGATACGGGCCCTGGGGATCGCCTTAATGTGGTGTATAGCTCCACGGTCATCACCAAGGGTCGCGGGCGCGGCGTCGTGTTTGCTACTGGCATGTTTACCGAGATTGGTCTGATTGCTGGTGCGTTGAACGGCGGAACGAGGGACAAGGCCCTGTCGCGGGTGAAGCGCAACGAGGATGGGAGCGCCTCGGTCTTTGCGTACTTTGCCGCTGGGTACATGGCCATCAAATCGTGGGTAGGCGACTTTCTGGGACTAACAATCGGTACACCGTTGCAGAGGAAGCTGTCTCGGCTATTTCTGTGGTTGTTCTTGCTTGCCATCATCTGCGCAATCATTGTTCTCGGTGTCAACAAGTTTGATTCTCGAAAGGATGTCATCATCTACGCGGTTACTACTGCGATTGGGACGATCCCTGTCTCGCTTTTGCTGGTTCTGACGGTGACCATGGCTGCGGGCACGAAGAAGATGCTTGATCGTCACGTGATTTGTCCGGAATCTTTCGAGTTTGGAACCGCTTGGGGGAGTTACTAGTACGTGATCCTTCCTTTGTCGCTTTTGTTACTGGAAAGCCTGTCAGTTATCCAGTCACTAAGTGCGGGTCATCTTAGATATCTGTTCCGACAAGACGGGCACGATCACCCAAGGGCGCATGGTTGCCCGCAAGGCAGGGCTTCCGGGATGTAGCACGTACTCTGTCCACGCCACGAACGACGTATATAACCCTTTTGCCAGCGAAGTCCAGTTGGCGGTTGGTCAACCAAAGGACATGATCTTCGAGTCAGAGAAGGAGAACGACCAGAAGACTGAGTCGATCGATACGCGCCATGAGCCTGTAACGAAGCCTGCTCTGCAATGGTTCCTGAATGTTGCGTCGTTAGCAAATCTGGCAACGCTGAAGCAAACCACTGATAGTCCCAGTGGATCTGAGGAGTGGAAGGCTAGCGGAGCACCCACTGAGATTACTATTGAGGTGTTCGCGTCTCGCTTTGGCTGGAACAGGCTGTAGCTGTCCCAAGGCCCAGGAGCTTCTTGGAAAGAGATCGCAGAGTTCCCCTTTGACTCAGACGTCAAGAAGATGTCCGTCATCTTCAAGAACTTGGCATCGGAAGAGATGCATATTTTCACAAAGGTAATTCTCAGCTCGCAAACATTTTTTCAACACAGGCACAGGACTAACTTGAAGGACTACAGGGTGCCATCGAGCGTGTCTTGACCTCTTGCAATACCATCGCTTACGGCTCCGATACCCGCACCCTGACCGACGGCGACAGAGAAGACATCATATCGAACATGGAGGTTCTAGCCAGTCAAGGATTGCGTGTCCTCGCGCTCGCGTATCGAACTCTCAGCAGCAACATCTCAGAAGCCCAATTCGCGAACGGCGAAGCCTCGAATCGCAACACTTTCGAGCTCGATCTCACCTTCCGTGGCCTCATCGGCATCTACGACCCACCCCGTCCCGAGTCCCGACCCAGCGTCGAGATGTGCCAAGGCGCCGGCATCGTCGTCCACATGCTCACCGGAGACCACCCCCAGACTTCCCGAGCCATCGCCACAGAGGTCGGCATCCTACCGCCGCCTGAAAAGCTTCGGCTTCTCGCTGCCGATGTCGCCGAGGCGATGGTCATGCCCGCGCACGACTTTGACGCCCTGGCCGACTCCCAGATTGACGAACTGCCGCAGTTGTCTCTGGTAGTGGCGCGATGCGCGCCGAGTATGAAGGTCCGGATGATTGAAGCCCTCCACCGTCACGGGCGGTACGTAGCCATGACCGGAGATGGAGTCAGCGACAGCCAGAGTCTGAAGCGGGCCGATATTGGTATCGTTATGGGCTCTGGGTCGGACGTGGCCAAGGAGTCTTCCGACATCGTGTTGACGGATGATAACTTTGCCTCCATCTTGAATTCTATCGAGGAAGGACGACGAATCTTTGATAATATCCAAAAGTTTATCCTCCACGTTTTGGCGGCGAACATTGGGTTCGTGATTGCGCTGCTTACAGGGTTGGCGTTCAAGGACGAGACGGATACGTCGGTCTTTTTGTTATCGCCTGTGGAGATTCTGTGGATGTTGCTGGGGACGGGTGCTTTCTGCGAGACTGGGCTTGGGTTCGAGAAGGCGGTCCCGGATATTCTGAATCGTCCGCCACAGAATGTGAGTATCCTCCTCCGACATTTCTGTAGACGTAGTGCCCCCAGTAATGACCATGATATCCCAGCTCAAATACGGCGTCTTCACGCACGAGTTCATCCTCGACATGGTCGTCTACGGTTTTCTGATGGCAGGCTGCGTCCTCGGAGCCTTCACCCTCGTCATATTCGGCCTCAACGGCGGCAACCTCGGCATCGACTGCAACAACGCTTACTCTCCCGTCTGCGAGCCCGTCTTCCGCGCTCGTGCCACAAGTTACACGACCATGACCTGGATCTTTCTCCTCTTCGCCTGGGCGCTCATCGATTCGCGGCGGTCTCTTTTCTATATGCCAGCAGGCTTCAAGGCTTGGGGTCAGCATCTTTGGGGTAATAACTTCCTCTTCTTGTCTGTGACGGTTGTGTTCTTCATTGTGTTTCCGACGCTGTACATACCCGTGTTGGATCATGGGGTGTTTGTGCATCATGGCATCAGCTGGGAGTGGGCGATTGTGTTTGTCGATGTTTTCATCTTCATGACTGGTGCTGAGGCGTATAAGTGGGCGAAGAGAGAGTATGCGAGGAGGATGCCAGTCAAGGGTGATAGTGTGTTGATGGATTCGGACGCACCTCAAGCGTAGACTGTTCTGCTTGGAGCTAGAGATGGCTTTCTGTAGACTTTACCAATGTTATCAGGACAGGTACTCGGCTTGAGCTATAAATTGTGTAGCCTCGTCTTCTTCCCCGTCTTCGTTGTCCTCCAATATCGCCCCCATCCTCTCTTGAGCCTCTTCTTCTCGCAGAAACCTCCTCGCCTCCATCAGCGCCTTGCCCAAGCGGTTCTCGCCCCAATTCGCCTGGTTCACCATGGCCTTATCCGCCTTGAACCCGATACCCCAGATACGATCAGTCCTCGACGCCTCGACCAATAATCTCCGTCCTGTCGACGTCAAAATCGCCCTGAGATGCGGGTTCTGTCTGAATTTGGCAATGCTGCCCATCTCCACGACCTTGCTCTTGACCTCGTCCCATCTCGCATCGTTGAAGCCAATGGTGCCCTTGCCGAGCTTCTTCTGCTCCTTGGGGTCCTTTTCCTGCATGGTGCGCGCCTGTCGCTTACTGTCGCCAAAGTAGGCTGCCTTGCAGTACATCATGGATTGTTCTGCGCAGGCCACGGTGATGCTTCCGTACGGGTCTGCGGGATCGATTTCGCGGCTGTAGAGGGCGGAGATCTCTTGCTTTGAGACGGTGAAAACGGAAGGATACCACTGGCAGAATTGGTGCCAGGGCCACTTCTCTTGCGGCATATGGAAGAAGACGGGGAGATTTGGGGTCGTCGGTATCGAGAGAATCAGATCTTGGCTGTTTTTTGCCGGGCTTCTTCTTTGCTGGAGACACGTTGGGAAATTTCGAAATGATTCTGTTTTGTTGTGACTTTGTTGGATTCAGGATCTCATACTGATGTCCTTTCACCTGTTCCTTCCTCCGGCCTGACTGCGTAAAGAAGGACGGAATGGCGAGCCATGGCAAATACCACAACATTAAGAATGAAAAGATACTAATTACGGAGATAGATGCCTTCCTAATGGATGACTCCTCGCCGTCACATACTTGAAATCAACAAGGTAGACGCCACGTGGAAGGCTAAACTTTATGCCTCCGCATACTTTCGACCGCCAGCTCCTACAAGCTCTGAAATGTTTTCTGGAATGTTTTTAAAAAGGCGGAAAAGGGACGTTTGAGTGGTGGTGATTGATCAAATGCATGTACCTTCTGTAAGCTATCATTGGAGCACCTGGAGTCGTGGAGTTGGAACTTGGCGATTCTGTGCCTATAATGACTCCATTGATGAGGAGAATTCCCCAGACACGCGTACGTCTTGATTCAGAATGAACGTCTTTCTCATGTCGACTGATTCGGTAGAGGCAATTGATTGCAATGTAACACCCTGAGTTTGTTCGATGGGAAATACAATGCGTTTGTCGTCTACCAAGGTCATAAAGTGGCTGCCCATTGGAGTTCACAAGACAAATAATCAGGGCCTTCGATAAGTGCCTGTTGTTGGGAACTTAGCCTACCTCTCGGGCTAAAATTATACTCAATCCACTCCATCTTGGCTACCGCTGAATATACATCTTGAATACACATCGACTTGCGGATACTCAGAGAAGAAATGAGACCTGCAAGTTGTTAGAACTCTGCGCTTATACAAGCACCGCATCGGATCTCGCCGCCGTGGTTGCACGAGTCAGCCCTATGGATCTCGAAATGACTCGCAGCCCCCGACCCTTGCGGGTAGTTGGGCATACCAAGACCGAGTTCCCGAGCGGGCGAGGACTTGGGATCGGAATGCCACGATGGCAACTGGGTCCAACCCCTTATAAGACCACTTACGGAACGGATCTAAGTGGATAAGCGTAAATATTAGGAGAGAAATGGCACGAGGTGCCCACAGTTGCATGTGGTGGACAGCACATTTTTAGAAATGCGGCCGGAGGTCCGTGTGATGGCTAAACATTGACACTTTGCTAAGGGGCTGCTGCTGGATATCACGACAATGTGCACCATTTGAAGGAGGAGAAGCAAACCTACAGTTTCAAAATACAAGGAAACACCAATATCAGCCTGCCTTGTAACAAGGAAATATGAAAATAACAGCCGGACCTCAAACAGCACTCACAATTTTCAGCGAATAATTGTAGATATGAACTCTATGTCGTCTGAGTCTCCATCATACTGCAGTAGTGCTGTGCAAAAGAAACAACAATGAAGCTCTCAGCAAACCTGCTCACCACCTACTTGTTTTCATGACTCGAAATGCCTGATCTGGAGGTGCTGATTTGAACAACTGAAACGCGCATGCGCTCGATATTCTTGGTCAACCTGTCAACAGGAACCTTTGATTGAGATTCCTACCTGTCGGATTGGAAGTCCAATTCGACCTCGAAACTGGACAGCCGCAGGGGCCACTTACGGCCACTTAATATACCAATTGCCCACCCAACCTCCGGTTGGAACCTCCCTCTTACACCTTACGCGGAATCAGTTAATACAGTCATTTGACCCTTCGTCACACTACGAATCACTACGGTTCGAACCAACTACCCTGTGATAGGGATACCAACACTCTCGTTAGGATCGTGGATAGTGGTTTAAATGGGGAAGGCTCCCAATTTCGTACGTCAATGCGACTCCAGACTTCCTTTACGGGATGTATCCAAGCCATGCCCCCGGTTTCGGCGTGGAGAATATGCTTTCATTCCTGGTATCCTAAGCCGATGGGGTTTGACGTGTCAGAAACGTGGCATGCTTGCGTCGTAAAATCCTTATTCCTCAAGGTGCGCAATTCCCATGCCTTGGCCCACTAGGTCACGGAGGCACCTTTTAGGCAGGTTCGAAGTTGGTAACGAGAAACTCGGGAGTACCTTTATTTGGCAGGCTTTAATTACTTCCAATCATCTTGCCAGGAGGCGCCTGTAGATGGAAGACTTATGGGGTTTATGGATATCAACCTGCCAGGTCATCACACTGCGTTTCCTTTTCCGAGCAGGATATCTGGAGCATGGGAGATTGAGTTCGATAACTTGGCAAGCTTTGTGGGAGTAAGCTCCGGACCATCGTGAGATGGATGGAGCCGCTCGACGAAATGGAAGTGAGTCCAAGTATGATAGGGATTTCATGTCCATCTTATGATCGAGCCTCGATTGCAGCTCACCATCAGACATCTTTGATAGCGTTCGCTAATGTCAAAAGATCTGAACATCCTCTGACCTCTTTACTGTAAGTTCTCTTATGCTCAAAGCCCAAGAACCTTGGTTCACAAAGCGTCAAAGCTGACATCGTGCTTCAGCCCCCCATAGCCAAGATGAAGACGATCGGTACATTTCTCCTCGCCACTCTGGCCAGCCAGGCCTCGGCGCAATTTCAGGTCAAGATGGAAGTCCGATTCAGCGACCGAATGATCGACGTCGGCAACCTCGACCTCTTCGCCGTAACATGGCAAACCATCTACGGAGAGTCCGGCAACACCAAAGCCATCATGACGGACCGCTCTACCGGCGCCCAGACCAACGAGTGCACGCACGCCGACGACTACGACCCGGACGTGACGGTGCGTGTCAAGATGAACGGCGCCTGGGGCAAGACGCCCGGCCTCGAGGGCAACGAGATGCGCGACGGCCTCGTCCAGTCCATGTGGGAGGCCCTGAGCAGGGTGTCGGACCCGTACGGGTACGAGGTTTTCAACGGCTGCCGGGGACTGACGTGGATGGAGGGCGTTGGGTACACGTCCGACGCGGCGTGTGGTCCCCAGAGTTCGAGAAATTGCCAGTACCCGTGCCGCAAGGAGAACTCGCCCGGGTTGGCGCAGTGCATGAACCATACCTGGGGCCACAAGGTCCCGTCATCGCTGCGGGTCACGGCGTACGTTGACGGTCAGCTGCAGCCTGACGACTTGATTATTGAGTTCTCTGCAACTGCCAACTCGGAGAGTGGTGGATGCGGTTGGGTTGGAAGTATTGCCGGTGCTCTTGCTGGATTCATTCCTGTTGGGGGCAAGCTGTTTGCAAAGGGTATTGAGATCGGGTGCAGCGATTGAGAGTCACTTGCCAAGTGAGTGATGCTACTATCTAAGATTAGATAATTATCAACCCTTTAAGCTTAAAACCGGTTCTTGTTGATCCTTCATGTAAACACTGCTAACATCAATTGCGAAAGTCCCCTTGGTGTGAGGTAGGTTATTGGTGAAAATGGCGGTTGCATTGAGAGATCCCAGCAATCGGAATTGACCGTTCTCTCAAGGATTTTTATTATCTGGGGTAGCGATGCGTGATGATTGGGCTGCGCCGTAGCTAACATCAACCATCAGGTCAGACGCTTCCCCAGGCAACAATATGTATACCACCTCAATATCCCCTGATGTCTTGAAAATCTACACAATATCAGTCCTAGTTGAAGATCTTGGTCGCCCGTTCGCTTCTTACTTACCTTCACGATGCCAACGCCCACTCTCTCCGGCACAAGTCTCCTCAACCTAGGACCCCTAACTACAGTATGGACAGCCCCAGTAATTATCATGCGCAACCGCAACGCCAACCCCAGCGCTAGCTCGATTCCTTGACCCCGGTGTGGCCTACTGGTCACAAACCTGCCAAGTCGACCGCGACCCCCGTACGACGACTGCATCCCCTCCGGCGAGTTGCTGAACTCAGGGTACCGTTCACGCCGAACCTCTACCCAGAAGTTCCTCTTCCATCACTCCCCGGGCAGCCAGTGTCCTTCCGGATGGGCCACCGTGGGCTACGGCGTCCGCGACGAGACGTCGTCGCACTCCTTGAGCGGCGTCTTCGCGGACCCGACGGTGACGGTCGACTTGCGGACGACGACGTCTATCGCGTCGGAGCTCAAGCCCAGGTTTGAGTTGGCGCCGAATTTGTTCATGTCGGCGATGGAGCCTTCGGAGACTGTGGTTATGTGGTGTCCGAGGTAAGTTCGGCATCTTTTGAAGTTGGTTTTCTTCTTGAAGGCTAGGACAGGTCTGATGATGTGTCTTTCTTAGTGGTTATACTGGGGGATTCTATGGGAACTGCTACTCTTCGACCGCCAGAGAAGCCTACACGGCTACCACGGGCTGCCAGTTCTTGAACGTAAACGAGATAGAACTCGTGGAACATACGTATACTTTCCATGGGAGAGTCGTCACGGGCAGCTCCATTTCGAGGAAGGGTTCGGTTGTTTCGTTGCTGCCGAAGACAGTGACGATTGATGCGGAGAGAAGCACGAATTACGTTGATGTGTTGATCACGCCTGGGATCACGCTTGCGGGTAAAGGCTCTGGGGATGTAGTTCAGACCTCAACTGCTGCTTCCGGGGAGGGTTCGTCGACGGGCCCGACTGAGACGCCTAGCTCTGGAGTTCCCTCCAAAGCCGGCTCGTCGATGGTTAATGGTGTTATCAAGGCTGTTTGGGGGGTCGCGGTGGTGGCGGGTGCCGCTCTCATGGTGCCTCTTTGATGTAAGTCCACGAGTTTCACAACTCATTCCCTCTAATGATGGTGCATAGTTTACCTACCTTATCTATATATACATGCACCACACTTATGAAGACTTGTGATGAGACTGATTCCACTTCATTCAGAACCCGCTCTATTTCTAGTCGAGAGGTCCAGCCGAGTCATTTACATAATGGTGGACCCTCTAGCTCAACTCTAAGTGGACGGCCCCAAAATGCATGCGAAGCGAGTCCCATTTGTGGAGACGCACACAAAAACATAGCAAACTCTCCCTCTCTTCCACCATCAATCAGTCTGCAGGAGATGCCAAAAGGGAATCCAAGGACCGACCGCGATTCGAACGCGGGGCCTAGAGATAGTTGCAGCTGAAAAACTGCAATCTCTCGCTCTACCACTGAGCTATCGATCCAAGTGGTTATTGCTGCTGCTGGTGCTTGTAGGTGAGCTCATCGATCGTAGCTAGTCTTGTGCAAGCTTCTGCAAGGGAGGATGCTTAGCTACCAACAAGATGCCTCCCAACAGCTGCCACTTTAGCCATGGTCTGAGCAACGAGATTGGTTGACAATAACAGGCTGACGTCGGATAGACTCATTCACTAGAACAACAATGGCTCATGCCCAAACTCTTGTGTCACCCGGAAGATGAGTCAACAAGAGACCAACAAAGATCGGCTCCTCGGCTGAGCTGAGCAGGGCAGACCGGACTCGACCGGACTCGACCGGACCCATTGGAGGGCTCCACCGGTCTACAGCCAACATACCTAAGCCCCAATCTGAGCGGGAATCATCATCCAACAGCGGTTGCTTTCGTAGCTCAATTTGGTCAGAGCGTCCGACTTTTACAAACAAAAAGATCATCGGAAGGCTGTGGGTTCGAGTCCCACCGATCGCGTCTGTTCTTTTGCATTTTGGGAGACCTCACTTCTCTCTATGACTGTCTTCCTTTTTGTTGTTGTGTCTGTCAAGTAGTTGTTGGTAGGCAGTATGTACCTTCTCTGTATGGACTGGTGGATAGATGAGGGGTTTGGTCTTGCGCTGAACATGCGTCGACTTTTAGTTTAGCACCTGATGCATAATACTGAAAGGCTTGATCGAATTGTCAGTCATGACTACTTCAGATAAGTCATGTGGAGTCAGGTGCCTTGTGATCTTTGCATCGGTGCTTGGATTCTATCAGACTCCAGAGCGCTAGACATGTCAGTTCATGGCCGGACGGTACCCCACTTCCGGCACCGCAACTTTTTGGCCATCTCAACACCACTGTCAAATGCTGTCATGCTGCATATGTCACCAAAATAGCATTCTTTAGCGGCACATTCAAGAGGAAACTAAGGATAACGGCGCTGCCAAAATGAAGTCTCTTTGCGGCTGATAGTAAAACACGGGCAAAAAGATTGAAAATTGA
This sequence comes from Colletotrichum salicis, assembly GCA_001563125.1. Taxonomy (NCBI): domain Eukaryota; kingdom Fungi; phylum Ascomycota; class Sordariomycetes; order Glomerellales; family Glomerellaceae; genus Colletotrichum; species Colletotrichum salicis. The sequence continues at coordinate 19,333 of JFFI01001842.1, forward strand.
CCAGAGTCTGACCTTGGGACCAATGAATCGTAAGAACCACAAAGTCTAATTAACTTGTCTATGGTATATATGTATGCTAACCCGCTTATCTTTGAATTGGAATGAATCCATTACATGCATTCTCTGTCTCTAACACTTTCGACGCAGTTTTGCCATCGGATGACCTTCATGTAAATGCACTCGATGATGGCGATGACAACCATGCCGCCACCGAGGCCTATCCAGGCACCATCCAGCTCTAGGCCCGGTGATCCCAGCTCGAGCCAGACTGCGAGCGGTACTGCAGCCAGATAGTTCACGGCAAAGACGACAAACGCCGCGACAGCCTGCCGACCGAGACCGCGCAGTACGCCGTTGCATCCGCTGATGATGGAATCGATGAGCTGGAATGCCGCAACCGCGAGCATGGAGTCGGACGTGAGCCGCTGGACCTCAGCGTCTTCGGAGAATACAAGGGCGAGCTGGTGGCGGAACAGGAAGATCAGGATAGCGTCTAGGACACCGACAACGGTGAAGACGATGGCGTATACGGTCGTGGCTCGCCGAGCGGTCGCTACGAGCCCACCGCCGATCAGGTGGCCAATGCGGGTGCTGATGGCAACTGAGATTGAGAAGGGAATATGCCACATGACGACAGAGATTGTCGTCAAAATAGTCTGCGCGGCAAGATGCTCGGTGCTCAGGTAGGATGTGCTAAGCGTGAGGATCTCAAAGGCAGCCCATTCGCCCAGGTTAACCGCCGATCCGGCAATGGAGAGCCGCACCGGCACGCTCCACTCAGTGAAGGCCTTGCGAGAGAATCCACCCCAGCACTGGTGCGACCACTGGCCCCAAACGACGATGTAGATGAGCAGGAGGACGGGGCGTAGGTCGTTGGCCAGAGCCTGGCCGAGGGCGGCGCCCTCCAGGCCCATGTTCAGCTTGAAGGCGAAGAGCCAGCTGAGGAGGGCGTTGATAGGGGCGCAGATGATGAGGACAACCATGGCGCTTTTGAAGTCGCCCTGGGCCTGAAGGAACCTCTTGAGGGCTTCGAAGACGGCGTAGCCTGGCATGCCGATCAGGCTTACGCGCAGGAACGTGCCGGCCTTGACGGCCAAGTGATGCTGCTTGACAAACAGTGAGAGAATCGAGGGCGAAAACACCCAGAAGAGCCCAATGGGCACGGTGGCGAGGGCCATGAGAATGAGCATGCGTTGAACATGGAGGCCGACGGCAGTGAGGCGCCCGGAGCCGTGGGCCTGAGCACAAAGGGTGTCGAGGGCAGTAGCCATCCCTTCGTAAATAGCGAGGCCGATGATGTTCATGGTCGTCAGACCGATACTAGCGGCGGCGAGGTCATCGGCGCTGAGGTGGCCAGCCACGAATGTCGTGATGACAGTGAAGGAGTACTGCAGCAGATAGGTGGCGATGAGCGGTAATGAGTACCGGCAGAGGAGCCATGCTTCCGACAGCCAACCACCGCTACCCGCCGGTTCAATGTCCGGTTTGTGATGCGGCTGATCCGACAACAACGGCGTGGTCTCGCCGGTGCGGTCGTCTCGGTCGCGGGGGTCCATGGCGGGGGG
>JFFI01001843.1:0-14335 GCA_001563125.1 Colletotrichum salicis
CCCCCCCCCCCCCCCCCCCCCCCCCTTGCCGAAAGAGAGTGAGGGGTTACCATGTATGCCGCGCCGCTTGACCCGGTTGTCCGTCATGATCGAGATCCAGGACATCCATCTCGTATCCATAGGGCTGAGGCGGGGTCAAGATGTTGACTTCGAGATACTAATGTTTATTAGCAACGATGACTCGTTCTGAAACCCCTCCTAGTCCGAATGGACTAGCTTTGCGAAATACAGCGCCTTGTTCGAACCCCAGACAAGCCACTCCGTGAATTTTGCAGTGAATAGCGACTCCAACATTCCAAGCAAACGGTGGACCGCACAAGGTGAGTTTCAGGCCGACCGAGTGCCTGATGGTATCAGCAAGACTCGCCGAAATATGCCTTGTATCATTTCCACTGCTCCTGTGCAACCAAGCCTCCTACGAACGGCGGTGGTCAACGGAGTCACGGGAACCCAGGTTCACACGATGAACTCCCGATTCGAACTACCAGATGGCTAGATGCCTGGCTGATTCGTCTGAAGGGTGGTAACCGTCAAAGGATTACGTAGAGCGTGGGGTTGCATAGGGAATCGAATTTGTGTCTTATCCTCCGTTAGTCGTCGTGGGATGCCGTGCCCTGTGGTCGGCGACAGCGAGGCTTTGAGGCCGGCACGGTGTGATAACCAGCTTCCGGGCGGAGTCGAAATAATGCGCGAGGATATATGCAGCCTGATCTTTCTATTCTCGTCAGATTGGCTGATTAAACGCTAGGGCAGCATACGCGGCATCCAGTCTGCGAACCGGAGGTCGAGTCTGGCTTCCTGCAATCTGCCAGGCTAGTGAGAAGATGTGACGTCTTGATGGGGGAGGTATGTCATGAAGCTTATTGCAATGAAAGATGAAGTGGGGAAAGCAGATTGGATATCCTCCAGTGATTGCAGTACCCTGAGTTCTGTACCACCTGCTTCTTTGGACACGCAATGTGCCGAAGAGCAACTCGTAGCCTGCTGCTGATAGCATTGGGGGTGGTAAGAGAGCGATGTAGACGCGGCAGGCTCGTTGAACTCTCCAACTGAGACCGATTTGGCTATGGTAGGCCAGGAACAGAATATTGTCGGCTTGGGAACTGAGATAGAGGAAGAAAGGTACAAGAGAACTTGATCCACTCAGTCACTCAGCTCGAGGGTATTTGAGATGCTTCGAAGCTCGGCGCGCTCTAATTATGATCTTGCTGTCTCGTATTGCCTTGACGGCTGTTGCCTGATAGGTGCCTTTTTCATAGACTTATGAGGGGCTGAAAAGGCGGGCAAAGTACGGAGTACCAAGGTTAGAAATGTCTTGAAACGTATTTCTTGGCACGGCCGAGGCTGCGTCGTCCAAGAGCTGACATACGACACACCATCGTGAAGGTTGCAGCCGTGTGAACGTACCACTCAGGACCGGTTCTGACATCAGGAGAGGGCGAGGATAGTTCATGTTCGCACGTGAAGGTTTGAATCGGCGTGTCCGGATTATAATCTAGATATTGGGTGCCTTTGAAGAAGGCTGGAGAAGGATGCAGAGGCGATTCAGACAGGGAACTATCAAGACGTATATTCCTCTTGAGCTTAATGATACCTGATAACGGGAATAAATAAGCGGACGCATGACGCAGCATCGCGGCGTAGGAATTTGCTCGATGGCGACTCGCGAGAGGAAGACGTAGGACTGTTCAGGGCTCCCGATGAGTTCGTGCAAGATGAGCTATTGTTCTCATTAACGACGAAGAGAATAGAGTACTTGAAATTTCGATGAGTTCATGTTGTATAGCAGCCGGAGAATCACTCATCGGAAAATTAGAGTGAGATGTAATGAAGCCTTTCCTCTCTGAATAGAAATAATATCGTTGCAAGAACTTGAAGCATAAGCACTGCGAGGACGTCTGCTTGTCATCGTTGGCTAAAAAGTGGACCCGGAAGGTGATACTAACCACTTAGGTTCGCGGCAAATCCTTACCGGTGTACGTACCTATCTTTGACGGGCACTAAATGGCAGGCGCGTTTGCAGGCGCGTGTGCCTCAACTACCTGTCAACTCCTGCGTATAAGAATTATCCGTGCAACAACACATCACATCTCCTCGATTCCAGATAAGCGGCTACTGTGAAATTTGCCCGTGAAACGGCTTGGGAAGAATCGAAACTGGACAAGAAGGGAAAGCCTTTCCGTCGGCCTTGCCGTCAAAACCTTCCGGTCCATGTCGATCTGAGGAATACGCTGTTGAGATTCCGGCAAGCGAGCAGGGACCTCACGACGCCGACCGGCACTTCGGCGCAACCCAGCCGACGTGATAACATGTCGTCCTCACAGCCCTTTCGAGAATCATCCCCTATCCCCGGCATCGACAGACGAAAATCTCAGTTCACCTTCAAACATTTGTCCCAACTAGCGACTTACAATACATCGTGCCCCTTACGAGTTATAGCCCACATTGACCTAGATGCTTTCTATGCACAATGCGAGATGGTTCGCTTGGGCGTGCCCAAGGACCAGCCTCTGGCCGTCCAGCAATGGTACGTGGCCTTTTCGTCTCATCGTTCTATCAACTGCTAACAGCCTCAAGGCAAGGATTGATTGCTGTCAACTATCCAGCACGTGAGCACGGCATCGGTCGTCATTGCACTTTGACGGATGCGAAGAAGTTGTGCCCTACTCTGGTTGCGCAGCATGTAGCAACTTGGCGAGAAGGCGACGACAAATGGGCATATCGCGATGATGCCGCTGCCAACATCCAGAGCGACAAAGTCTCGCTCGATCCGTACCGTCTTCAATGCAGAAAGATTTTGGCCATCATCAAGGAAAGCTTGCCCGCGGATCAGCAAAAGGTTGAAAAGGCCAGCATAGACGAGGTTTTTCTTGACCTCTCCGCACAGGTCCATGCAGTTCTTCTGGAACGCTTCCCCGAGTTGAGAAACCCACCGCCTTATGACGATCCGACGGAGAATCTTCCCGCCCCGTCCGTAGCAGCCCTGGATTGGCAAGCGGATGCCCTCATCGACCTGAATGAGGAGGAGGAGTCCGTGGATCCGGACTGGGACGACGTGGCGATCCTTATTGGGTCTGAGATTGTCCGCGATGTCCGACGACAGATCCTGGAGAAGTTACATTACACATGCTCCGGAGGTATTGCCAAAAATAAGCTGTTGAGCAAGTTGGGCTCCGGCCACAAGAAGCCCAACCAACAGACCGTCATTCGAAACCGAGCCGTAGCCCAATTCTTGTCAGGCTTCAAGTTCACCAAGATACGCAATCTCGGGGGGAAGCTTGGCGAAACGGTGGTATCAACCTTCAACACTGAGGTCGTCGACGAGCTACTGGCCATCCCTCTGGACCAGATGAAAGCAAAGCTAGGCCAGGACACCGGAAGCTGGGTTTTCAATACTATTCGTGGCATCGACACTAGTGATGTCAACTCCCGCACACAAATCAAGTCGATGCTATCGGCAAAATCGTTCCGGCCCTACATCAACACCCCGGAGCAAGCCCATCGGTGGCTGAGGATCTTTGCCGCCGACATCTTCGCTCGCTTGGTTGAAGAGGGCGTTTTGGAGAACAGGCGCAGGCCAAGAACAATAAACTTGCACCACCGGCATGGCGGCCAGATGAAATCACGCCAAGGCCCAATACCTCAGGGCAAGGCACTAGATGAGCAAGCCTTATTCGAACTTGCAAAGACCCTCTTGAACCAAATAATAGGCGAAGGCAACGTTTGGCCATGCGCCAACCTCAGCTTAAGTGTGGGCGGCTTCGAGGACGGCATCACAGGCAACTTGGGCATTGGCGCTTTCTTGGTGAAAGGAGAAGAAGCCCAGGCACTAAGGCAGAGCACCCGCGAAGCAAGTGACATGTTCAATCCTGAAGAAAAGCCGCCAAAGAAACGTCGGACGGAGGGAGGGGCGATCCATCGCTTCTTCACGCGCAACGTTTCTACTGACGAGGAACTGCCGTCCGACGGTGCATTCGCGACGAACGATATCAAACCCCGAGAAGAGACTAAGTCAGGTGAGCCTTCCACGGCTATCCCAGGTATGAGTCTGGCGCACGAGGACGGCAACGGCGGCTTCCATCAGGTGCCAATCACGGCCTTCGTGTGCTCAAGGTGCAACACGGGGTTTGAAACGCCAGACGAGCACCAGAGCCATGAGGATTGGCATTTTGCCAAAGATCTACAAGACCAAGAACGTGGCAAGCCCACACTTGCTCAGCATTCGTCTGCCACCCGCAACTCCGGCCCAAAGACTCCAGGTACTTCGGCCAAGCGTGGGGGCCGCGGCGGCAAGCTCGAGCAGGGACAGAGCAGACTGAAGTTTGGATGAATCCTGATGATATGCCCGTCTCTACCAGCATCACGTCAAAAGTCTGTCGAGCGGGTCCTGCCGCCTGATACGCGACGAGACTTGGAAGTTGGTAAACTTTGACGCCCTGAGACCTGGTCCAAGGGTCACCGCAGTACACGAGATTGACGGCGAAGCCCCCAAGGTACCTGAGGAATGATCACTGATGGGCGTTTTCTTTCCAAATTCCAGCTTCACCGAGCGAATGATGAGGCGAGTCTTACACAAGGGTACCCACAGGGCAGGGACGACATGACTTCGGGGCCTGGTCTGGCTATCTGTTGTTGCCCAGTTGGGCACTCGGTATAACAACTTGGGAAGCAATCCTGTCTCACAGTAGACACAGTCGCGGCCCTGGGCGTTGCTTCCGGCCTTGCGCCGGGTTGCAGTCTATCGGAGGACGTGGTTATATGAGACATGAGGACGGATCAACTTGGCGAACCACGACGGCCTGACGGGACAGGGACAGACATGCGGTTGAGCGTCTCCGCAGGCGCAAGCGACGAGTTGGATGGCTACATGTGGATCGAAACTACCCGCAAGTGTCGTCATTCCAATTCCCGCCTGCAGCCTTCCGCGACATATCCGGATCCTCACGGCCCACGGGTTAAACCAATATTGGGAGCGTCAGGGGCAACGAGGCCGGCGAGTAAGGCTTCGGACACACGATTTACGAATATCGTAACATGAATATGACCTCTTGAAAATAAGAAAACGGCACGCAATACGCTTGTGCTCTGGATGGAAGAGACCGGTGCACACTAGATCCCTGATCGAGGCCGGTTCCGTGATACTGTTGGATCAAGGTTCACGCATCGTTTTGGTTGCGTCTGGATTGACACAATCCGGATGACGTCTGCAAGTGATTGGTTGCTAATTAGGCATCTTTGGGCCAATGTGGGTTGGGCCACATTTTGGTGCGAGGCATTGATACCCAACGTTGCCAACCACCACCTGGCACCGACGCACCGTTACCAAATTCCCGACTAGTAACACTACTCTTATCCGTATCCGTACTAACCACACAAATCAGCGTTTGCGGGAAAAAAGCACGCACTCGCCTTGTCTTGAGCCGTGGACTATCGCGGACAGAATGGAGACTGGGAGAGGAAAAGAGACGGGGCATTCCCGGCAGTCGGAAGCGATAGGCCACCGCTTCGCAGCGATGCAAAGGGGCCACATCGCCGACCCCGAGTGGGTTCGCAGCAACGGCGAAGTCAATTTTGATGAGGACACCGCCAGCAACCGCCGGACGATCAAGAGACAGGGCCAGCAACGGGGAGCTGCGCCGTCAAGTTGCGAAATGGCCGGCAGTGGAGGGCAAGGGTCCCAGGAAACGAACGTCCGTCGCCCCACGCTCCACAGCCACGGGAGTTTGATAGAAGTCGGCCGGGGAGCGTATGTCAGGACTGTCACTGAGGACGTGCTTCGAACAACTAGTTTTTGCGCCCTCAAAAGCCCGCCGGTTGGTCGCCGTCCGAGGCTGGGATATCCCGTCCTAGTAGGGTAACAACAGCTCGGTCAGTCAGACTTGAGGAAATTGAAAGGGACTGGAAGAAAAAGTAAAAGACCCAGGCTTGCATCATCTAACCATTTTTGCGTCTAGCAAACTGACATAGGCAACGAGGCCATCATGGGCTGGGGATTGGCAAATGAAGTCGGCAAGAAAATGCAACTCTCAACACTGGCTCACGCACTTGGTTCTCAAGTGCGCAGACTATACGTGCACTTACCGACTGTGGCATGCCGTTGCCACTTACATCTTTGCAGAAGAAATTAGCTTTTGAAGTCTGCAAACGTTTCCCAGCTTGTTCAACGGGGATCGACACGAATTGCAATGTCAATGTGATCTCCCGTAGCATCCTATCCGCCTATTCCAAAGTTACACAGACACACAGAGTACATACTTCTTCATTAGCCTCGGCAATCAGACTGCCGCTCAAGCAAATAGCCTAGCGGATGTTGAAAAAGGCCACTACGCCAAAGTAGTTAAACGTCTTCTCGATACATCCTTGACAAGTACGGCCAAAAACGCCATAGAACGACGGTCTAGAAGGGGCTACCCACGAGCCACATCTTCTCCAAACTACTTCATCCCAAGCCGATGAATGCACTTCAGCCTCAACTACACCAAATTCTCAAACAAGAATACTTGGGATGGAAGGTCTGCATCCTTTTCGAACCCCCTATGAGGCACGCAACAGCACCGGACCTGACGATACCCGGTCCTGGGAGAGGCGTCGGGCTCTATTACATTCACGGGCAATGGCGCATCTCACTTAGGGCGAAGACACCCTAAAGGACGGCTACAGGCCACGAGATTTTACTTTGAGCTGTTGACGATCTTCTCGCGGTTTCGGCTCAACAGCGTCTCCCGCACACAACTCTCTCGATTGGGCCTCGAAATGCTTTGTCGCATTGGATGAGTTTCGACTTTTGGGGGGCGGAGGCAGGGACAAATAATACACGCACCATGGAGCCGAGCCCCCCGTTGCGACGAGATTCGAGCCTGTTGTGCTCCGTAACATGAAGGACAAACCTTCGCATTGGATCTCACCATAGCTCGCTATCATGCCGTCTGTCTCATCTCTACCCTTTTGGAGCTTGACACGACACTGAGCCACATATAACGAGCACTTGGCTGCTGCATCTTTCTGGCTGGGTAGATCAGTTACTGGCCAGCTTGAGAGCACGTACCAAGTTGGCCCGCCTCAGTTGCCTTTCGTTCGCCTTACGTGCGCCTATTTGTACAGCAACGAGGACAAAATGCAGGCAGAGGGCAGGCCTCAATATTCCAACGAATACCAACTCTGTGTACGGATACCGATAGGTGTGTGAGTGCATGTGCGCCAACAGCCCTCGCATGTTTGTTTCTTCCCACAGACGCACATCCTGTACCTATCCAGACGTACTCACGCACGTCACCGTGGATGTCGGATCGGGAACACCCAGGTGGTGGTCATGCTGCGCGCTAAAACGGAGCATCGAAAGCCCCAGACGGGACGACGTTTCCTGGGGCGCCCTGGACTTCCGTGAGTAAGATTTTTGTTGTTCAGAGTGCGCGCACGACGCAGGGAAGTTCCTCGGTATCCCTTTTGGGCTGCGCGACAAGTCAACCCAACCTCCCAACCTCTCATGAGCTGCAAACCTGCACCTCATCCCGTCTCCATCCACTCAGAGCGGCCGCCACCCATTCTTCCCTGCTGCCGCCCAACCGCTCTCCTCCGCCTCTCTGTCAATCTGTATCCGTACGGAGCATTTGTACCAGGTTTCTGCTTTTTGCTTTCCGTCCCGCCAGGTGGCTTTTACCGCCTCTGCTAGCTGGTCAGGTTTTCGCTGCGTATCCATCCGTACCTAGACTGAGGCTGGGAGGTATCCGTACTGGAGGTACTCCGTACAGCTCGAGATGTACAACTGGATACCTCTCATCCTCCCGCCGTCCGTCTTCCTCTCGGGAACTAGGCGGCGCAAGCTGGGCTAAGCAGGCTCTCATCGCTTGGCCAGCAAGAGGCTAGACTTGGGCCACACCATAGACGCAACACAACCCACCCCTAGGCCCCCCCCTCCTCGTACACTAAGGGGATCCAGTGGCATATTGGCCAGGTTGCCAGGGTTTGGGTAGAGCGCGAGGGAAAATCCGCACGGGACTGTCAGCCAACAACGTGGTGCCAGCACGCCCCCTATGGTTTGCTTGTCTGGTCGGTCCCGAGCCTTCTCTACTGGATGGACGGAGCAGAAGGAGAAGGCCTCCCATCCTACCTGATCGTCTCATGGGGGGTGAGGAAGCGAGATGGAAGTAGAGAGAGAGCAAGCCATGCACAGTAGAGGGTGTGGGTGTGGGCGTCGTGTGAGTGTAGTCCATAGGCTTAGGTCATTCGAATTGCCTACCTGAGGCTACCTTACCTTACCTTGCCTTACATAGGTACGTTCACAGTTCAGGTCGATACCTCCAACAGCAGTGAGGTAAGGTAAGGTACTCGGTACCAAGTACACCTCACGCCTCAACGGCTTAGAACCGCAGTAAAAAAGTGAGGACGAGGGGTGTTGGTGACCAGTCACAGGCTGGCCTCACTGACCATACTTGGTCACTGGACGCAGAACCCAGTGGTTGACTGGTCCACGTCGGTGACTTCACTTACCGCTGCCCGCTAGGTCCCGGTTTTTCCTACCAGAAGCCCCCACCCCCAAGAGAAGAGCCAGACTCTGGCCTGTTCCTTTTCTGCGCCCACCACCCACTCCCTGCCTGCTTTTGCCTTCCCATTCTTCCTCTTTTTCTTCCCGCCATCTTGACAATCCCATTTCTTGCCCTCCTCCCCTCCTCCTTCTTCTTTTTTCTTCCTTCCTCTTGCTCTCTCTCACCTTCACGTCGCCTCGCCTCGCTCGACTCTCTCTCTCTCTCTCTCTCTCTCTCTCTCTCTCCCGGTTAACCATCCTTCCACTCAGACCACCCCCGCTTTCAACCGTCAACATGTCGAGATCCTCCCGTGGCCCCCCTCCGTCGGCTTCGTCTGCCGCTCAGAGCGGACGCTCTAACGAGTACTTCGTTCCGAGAGATGGAATTGATCGCGAGGTCATCACCGCCGATATTTGCCGCTACCTCGGCAACGACGCCCTCGTGCGCCCGGGTCACTACGAGAACCCCCAGACCGGACAAGTCTCCCAGGGTTACTACATCACCGCCTACCGAAACCTAACAACAGTGAGTGGCTTTGGTCCGCTGTCGTCGCGCTTCTCCGGCCATCATACTGATATATCGCCTCCGTAGGCCATGATCGACGACTTGAAGGCCGATTCTGCGCGATGGGAGGCAGAGAGGCGGCAACAGGCCGCCCGGAACAGTTCAGGAGGTACATTTGCCTCAAGAGACGCGACGGCTCTTTTGTCGAGACGTTCTAACTCCCCTACAGCAGGGTACCGCCAGTCGGAGACTCACTCCGCACGCCAACACTATGGTCCCACGGATTCCACTGGTTACCCGGACGTAGGACGTGATTCCTATGAAAGCACCCCTAGATACCCCGGATCTCAAGCCCCAGGATACTCAGGGAACTCTGCCCAGGGCTACTCTGGATCTACCCCTTCCTACCAACAGCAGCCTCCTTCTTCTTACTCAAGTGGTGGGTATCCCTACTCTGGACAGCCGGACCCAAGAGCCGACCCCAGATACGCTGGACAAGGTCAAATGGGACAAGGATACGGTGAACCCCCGTACATTGCCACGGCCGCAAACATGGCGGCGCGAAGCAACTACCCCGCCGACTCCTACGGCGCAGGACAGCCCTCTCGGACTCCTACATCGATGGCACCTCCTCAAGGAGGCCCGGCTTACCCTTCCGGATCACAGGTTCCGGCAGGATATCCCACAGGTTACTACCCGCCCTCGACACCAGCCTCGTACGGTTCCACGCCGGTGGCTTCTGATCCGTTGTATGGACGCGGTGCGTATACAGCTTTGTACCCCAACCCAACCTTTTCGACCTAATCTAATTATGTAGCGTCCCCAGCAGGTGGTGTTGCTCACCCGTCTCTCTCTGGCCCAGGATCACAGTATGATAAACCCCCTGCACCCCGTGGTTCTGCTCCTCCTTCGAGTTCCAAAGCTCAGACGACAAGTAGTGGATCATCGCACTCCCGCCGCAGCGAACGGGATTCCGACAGGCATCACCAATCCGACCGCCATCGCCCTCCGCGTCGCTAATACGTTACCTTCACTGGAATTTACTGTAGCCACTCCGACTGCACAGGACGCCCGTCCTGTGAGTCGCTGTCATGAACTTGATCCTAATGATCTCGGGTCTTGGACCCGTTTCCGGTGTCGGCTTCCTTATCATTTGTTTCTCCTGGATAGACCCTTTTCCTGGACTCGAGGTGTGGTATCCACCTCGTGAGTTGCAAGTATGCATCTCGCACTCTCCGTTGTCTGGCTTTGCTGGCGTTTTGGCTCTGCGCGGTCCCGGAGCTTCCCTGGCTTTACATACATTCTTGGACCGTTACGTCTCGAGTTCTATTACATCCTGCCCGGATCTCACCTGGACTTGACCTGGATTTCACCAAGAATGGATTCTGCCGCGCATACCCCTGGACGTTTTACGACTGCATATATGGATGGGCTTACGATTTTTGCTATTCGATCAACCTTTTCTTTTCAGCAAGTATGACTTGCTACCACGTGTTTATGGCCCGGAACCCAGGAACGGAAAAGGACGTACTTTCTTGAACCGAGTCGACTTTGACGACTCAAACGGACCACCTTGCTGTTTGGAGCCGTCCTGACGGTAGATGTAATGTCATTTTACTCTCTTCTCCTGGTCTGGGTTTCATTCTTCCTACTTGGACTTTCGGAGTTCGGGGTTATCATGGTGTTTCCTTATAGAATGGGTGACGACGGCATCTGGACAGCAAGGTGAGTTCACGGACTGCACTTTTTTGAACAATCTCGAAAGGACACTCTTGCAACTCCCCTCAGGGATCTGGGACACTCGTGATTGAGGACTCTCATTTACCTAAATGTCACAGCCATCCAACCGGACTTTTTGCGACGCAAACTACTCCCCAACTGGAAAGAAACTACTGGCCATTTTGCAAACCTGGATCTGCTCTGAAGCACTCGCACCGCACCAAGGACTTCATCCCACATTTTGGAGATGCCGGATCAAAGCTTCATGGACCAGCCTGTGGCAGTACCACCCATCGGACAGTGGCCGTGGACAAGAAAGGCCTTGACCCCCACAACCGAGACTCCTAAACCACTTTTGGATCTCGCGTCAGCTCATTGAGCTCAAACAAGAAATTACTGGGAGGAGATACATCTCTAACGTGGGTGAGTTCTATGTGGTCTGGCCTGCCCACCGTACCGATACAACGGTCAAGACATTTCATCGATCATGAGAGGCCATTGCCGGTCAATATACCTTGGCACCAGACAACACCCGTTGCTTTTTGGATGCATGTTGCGATCATCAATGCAGCCTGCCATGGGACACGAGTCTGGCGGTTCATGGTACCATTACCCACTGTGACCTGAAAATAAGGCATGGTGAGGTTCACTAGCGCCAGGCTAGGCACATGATACAATCGACTCAACCCTACTCTCTTGGACTACTTTCTATGGATTGCGGCTGCCCAGCCTTGTGGAATACTTCCTGGATCTCGTGGAGCCTTCCTGGCAGCTCTTCCGGAACAGCTCGTTAGTCACCACTATTTCTATTCGTCGTGTTTTCTTCGCATCGTGGGACCATATCTATCCAAGCCGGGACATCGAACGCGGGAACTAACACGCTCGTCGCAGGCCACTTCACAGGGAACAAGCACACAGTTATGGCCAGGATGGATAGTAGTAGCTCAATTGAGCGGACTTGATGTATTGCATATATCGGCGATTGTTTATGTTTGGACCTTCCTGGACAGTTTTGGAGTTGTGGTGACATTTACCGGATTTATTTTATGCGTTTTTATCGATGTATCTGGCGTTTGGGCATAGGGTAACCAGCGGTTATCGGCTATTGAATGATGACTCAGTCTCTAATGAATGGAACGTTTCTGGATTCTCTCTGATCTGTTATTTAATCTTGGTCATTTTCTCGTCATTCGTCACCTTGCAGACGCGTTCTGATACTCTGCAGGTCGCATCTGGACAGTCTCGCCTAGCATCACCCCAGTCCTGGGGTGATGTCACGCTGTCCACCCCCCTCCCTCTCCTTCCCCCCTCGACGATTTAAGGTTCGTTCATCGCCACTGCTGACGAGATGTGTGTTGCTCGTGTCGTGTGCGTGGTCTGAAGCTTAAGCGTCAGGCACCTACCCACCCATCCATCCTCTTGGGACCGATTTGATTTTCATGTTGGGGAAAAAAGGATTGGGTGGATGGCGCGAAGGGGGTCCCTCTGGTGATAGAGTTTAAACTGGGATGGGGTGTATCCAGGGAGAAGGTTTGTGAGTTGATGGGGGTTTCGACGTGGTGGTAGTTGATGAGGTAGTCGTAAAGACGCGGAGAGAGATCTTGACATGACATTGAGCGGGTTGCTTGGGTTTCTGTGGTTGTCTTAGATGAGTTTAGTGGTCCATTTGCTTTGTGTGGATATATATCATATTGTGTGTTTGGCCACTCTTCAAACTGATGGATGTTGGGATGTACGAATAACATTGCGAGGCCAGGTTCGACGCCATAGGGGAGGTATGTTGGACGTCAAATGAACTCCTTTGGGGAGTGTTGGTTGCCTTTTTGTTGGTGGGTAACGAGGATGAAGAAAGATGAGAAGCAGATGAACTGTTGCCGTTCTTTCCCCCGGGTCTGGAGTTCAGACCTTGGGGGGGGGGGACTTCGGACCCGGGGAGGAGAACCCATTTCATTGCCCTGCCAAGACCGATCGGATCGAAATCTGGTGTCTTTTTGCCACCATTCTCTCTGTCTTTTTTTCTCTCCCTCTGTCTCTCCGCATGTTGATAAAGTTTATCTATGGGGGAGCACACCCCCAATTCTTCTCCATGGTGTTTGCCATGACTTGTTCATTTCCTCATCCCATTTTCCGCATGCTGTTTAGCGGAGATTCGGCACCACCTCCTTTTTGAATGTGTGTTTTGAAAGGATAGGTGTATGGGATGAAATTTAAGGATGTATTAGGGATGATGGGCATAGCAGCTGGGTTGCTGAGATACAACAAGGGGAGATATTCACGTATCTTGTGAAGGATGGGAAGGTATCCTGTTGACATTCGAAAATCTGATGCTTTAACTCGAAAGCATGTACCGGCAACTAGAAAATGCTGTGAGGGCGTTATCAAATGTTGAAAGCTATGCGGCCCAAGAGTGGCTGGCCTCTATTAATGTAGCCTTAAGATGGACATGTGTAGGCGTAGTGATGCCCTGGTGAAGTTGCTGGGCATCCTGCTGCTGTCGGGGGAGTGTATCTCTCTCCGATCTAGCATGGAGGAGAAAGGGGGACCATCGGTGCCGATTTCCGAGCGCAATCGATTCATGCTTAACTACAGTGGGATGGAGGAGGAGGAGGCTCTCACATAGTACTAAGGGTGTCTTGACGTTGAAGTTTGAAAGTTACGGGGATGAACCTTGTTCCTGGAGGCTTAGAAGTGAAAAGGGGTCGGATGGATGTTGATCAACTTTTTCTTTTCTTTCACTTTAGAGATCAACCAGAGATCTTGCCGGCAATGACCGAGCAGTTACCGGCTCTTGGAATCGTCATCCATTAAATACTGACTTACTATATATAGTCTTGTATGAACGTAGTGCCCAGGAGTGGGATGAGTAAAGAACTTGCATGCCAGATGCAAGGCATTATTGTCTATAGAAGACTCAAGTAGTCGTTTAGACCATGGGGATGGACAATATTTCTGTTGAAGTATATGAAAACCGGAGATTCTTTCATGTCGAGGTTTTGATGGAGGTGGACTCGCACCCCGAGTCTCCGGCGTTTTTTCGCGGGGCGGCGCGCATGCCAAAAGAGACGGGATCGTGGCCTTATCTCGACTTACAATCTAGACGCGATTGACGCCAATGAAAACCACATCATTTTTTCAACAGTCCATACTTCAGAGCACGGTGTATAGGGGCAAAAAGACAAAGGAGCAAGAGAAAAAAAAGATTTGGTAGAGTTTGCGGACCAGCATAAAGGAAGGGGCTTGTTGACCTCACCTGAATACGGAAAGGACTCGAGCGATCATTGAAAATGGAACGGGCGAAGGTGGAGAGGTACCGGTGGGTTTTTTTGATATGGAGCTCTCTCCCGGCGATTGCGCTCCGGTGAAGTGGGAACTCGGCCCACACCGAGGACGGGGTGACCAGGCCAGTTGACACGGGGATTTGCTATGGAGGGGTCAAAGACGGCACCCCCCCCTGGGAAAATTTCGGTTCATCAGGGCTGAGGACTTGGAGATTCACGGGTACAAGCGGAAGTCTGGACTTATATGTGTCATGCCAGAGAGCGTCTCAAAGTCTGCGTTTATCCACGTCTGCCGTAGAGTTGAATCTGAGT
>JFFI01001845.1:0-22434 GCA_001563125.1 Colletotrichum salicis
GGGGCATAAGATGGCGTTTTGTAAGAACAGGATTGGGGAACAATTGTATAAAAAGAGTAAAGAAAACCTTATACCTGCAACCAAAAGTAGGTCCACCCCCTTTGAACAGAGGGGGGGGAAACGTCTTCACAGAGAAGACTACCATCTGTGTATCATAATGTACCAAAAAAAGAAAAAAGAGACATCACAACCCATGAAGACTACAGACGCGTGTGTGTTATGAGCAGTGATGTGGTGTATTATGCGCATTTGAAATAATCATGATGGGGGAAAAAACTATCACTTAATCGAGTTCTCTACAGGGAAAATACGTCTACGTGTACTCGCACAGGTCTACTTACTTCCCAATCTTGCTAAGTTGGATCTCTCAGATCTCAACAAGAAGGGAGGTTCGGGTCACGGAAAACTTGGCCCCAGCTGACATTCGCCCGCCAGGCAAGTACCCTAGAATACCTCTTTCCAACAACTTTTTACAAGATGAAAACACCCCGCGGAATCACTCCGTTCACAGGTACCCTAGAAAGAACGGACATTTTGCACACATACACAAACGCTACACGATCCCAATCATTGGAGAGTATTTCGATAGTCGTGGTTCTCAATTTTCCTTCAAAATTTTTTTTGTTAACGCCAGCCTCTTCCTTCCTCCCGCTTCCTCACCCTCATCATCATCATCATCATCATCATCATCATCCCCCTCCTCCTCTTCCCATGTCAAGGAGATAAGCAATGCTGATGCTGTTCGCCTCGGCGGGGATTTCGTGCTCGGCGCAAAAAGGGGTTAAAAATCAAACTAGCAAAAGGGACGGGGAAAAACAATGTTTTGGGGCAAGTCAAAAAATAAACACTACGATGAGGAAGAATTGGAAGAAGAAGTAGAAGCCTCGCGCACCCAATGGCCGTAGACATTGGGATCCCCCCCCTATTGCTTTTATGCCACCCTTCAATTTGTCCAAACCACCTCGGGCTTCCAAACAACCTAGGCTTTCAAAAAGGGTTCATTCATAAGAGATGGAGCTCTTTGCAGTCAGCCCTTCTTCGAGCTGCGTGTCGATGCGATGGTGCTTGGATGGCCTTTTGCGCAGTTTATTCGGTGCTCGCGAAACAGACGAGGAGAAGCTGATGCGGAGCTTCAGTCACCACGCATTGCGGTCCCAGTTAGGGTCTACGAAATTGCGTCAGTCCACGTTCTTCATGCCTCGGGTATCGTAGCAATCCTCGCCCCGATAGCCAAGCGCAGCACCAAGTATGGGGCTCAAAAACGACAAGTAAGAAATCACCCCTCACCTTGAACGAAAGCCGCCAGGACCTTGCTGCCCGTCTGCAGAAGCGGGTGTCCGACAACAATGCGCAAGAACTTTTCGAGACCCGCGCGGCGGCCCTCAATTACGTCGTCGCTGAAGCGATTCGTGAACACCTTCCCGGGAAGGGGAGGGATGGTGACGCGGGCGCTCTCGCGCTCGAGGATGTCGCGGAAGTACTCAAAGTCGGAGTAGCGGCGACGCACGCTTGAGGCGCGGAGCTTGAAGGCGGGGATGTTGGTGCGGCAGACGATCTCGTAGTCAGTGTACATACTGCGGCCCATGCCGTGGGTTCGGGGGTTGCGGACCTAGGGGGCGGCTGTTAGATTGCGATCTGAATCCCTTACTTCGGGCGCATGCGAGAATGGACGGATAAGCGGGCTGTTGAGAGGGGACGAAGGGCATACGGAACTATCGTGACAGGCTAGAGGGGACGGGGGCTGCGCTGCTGCCGTGGAAGCTTGCTGGACGTTTCTCACCTCGATCTCAAGGAAATTCTCTGGCGGGCCGTAGATTTCGTCAAAAGATTGTTGTCGGTTATCCGGCATTGCCTGCATGATGGGCCGGTGGAAGCGCGGCGAGGTCTGGCTGCCTGCTTGTGATCCGGTCGGGGAGGCGGGAGAGGTGGGCTCAGCGCTGGGAGCGCGAGCGGCGTTCTGGCTTCCGGAATCCGTTTTGGCGACTTGTCCTCCGCGGGAAGAGGGATAGAGTGATGGTTGGCGAAGCGGTGGTTGTTTCTCACGTTGTTCGCGCGAGGGATGGGCGGGGGAAGGGCGTGGAGTCTATCGTCGAGGTATGCGCGGGCGCGATATCGGGTTCGGTGGGAACGATTGTTCTTCTGTGCTGACTGCTGTTCGGGATCCCCTGTTCCCTCTCTTTCTCTTTGGCGGTTGTCTGCGACGAATCGATGAGACTCGTTCTTTGGTGTTGCGTGACTGGGTCCTTGGTTCTGGATCGAGGCGATGTGAGGTTGGTTGTTCGTTGTGGGAAAAAAATGTCGAGGTGGGAGGGAGGTGGGGGAATCAAATCGGGTGCGAAGTGCGGCCGATTACGACAAAAAAAAAAGGGTGGCAGCAAGCAAGTAGTGCAGTGTGGTTTACTTGGGTGCCTGTTACCGTAGCTGCCCGGTGAATTGCGGGGGAGCAATATGACGAACGCCAGTCCCGGCCGCTGCCGCAACAGACCGGATCGCTTGATTATTGGGAGGAGGCTGGGCCGATGCGCCGTCTGAGGGTACGAGGTGGGGGGGGCACTTCCTCGTAACTGTGACCGACAGCGCTACCCAATTGAGCAGGTAGGGGGGCACTTTGTGGACCGGGAGGCATTTCTGGAGCCGTTCCTAAATAACTAGTTGTAAGCCACTTTCAGTTTGGCTAACCGGGTCTTGGTATCAAGGCAATGTACATAGAACTGGGCTGTTGTGTAATTGGACTTCTGCATTTCCTTCCTCGCATTATACATAAGACTGCGTTAGTTCCAACCAGATCTTGAGCTACTGTTGGAATTAAGGTTGGATTTGTGTTGCTAAAAAGGATGTCTTTACCCCCTTCAGCAGAACCCCAACTTTTCGGAACTACCTTTATCCTGCAGATCGCCCTCGTTGTATCTTGGCCTCATGTCCCTTATGCCTCAACTCCTGGATACTGGCATATAAATACAATCGTTGGCCACCAGCAGGTACAGTCCGCATGTTGGACCAGTTCTGAGGCACCATGCTCACGTCTCGCGGCTAGTGGACCTTGACCACTCCAGAATCCCAGCGTCTGGGTCAAACTACTCGCCGCAGCAGACGCCGTAGACCGGTTGAAAAGTGATAGGATGATGATGGGGCGCCACGAGTCCTCTGAAAACAAGCAACCAGTAAACGCCGAGTTCGAGTTCTCACCTCCAAGCCAATCCTCTATTCGTGTCTGGTGTCTGTACACAGGCTCTGCCAAGATCCTAGAGCCCGGCTCTGAAGACTTCTGCTTCAGCTTCCTACTCCAGCCGAAGCTGTGTGCGGCGCTATGTCATGCCCGAAGTGCTCAAGACCTCGGACGGCGGCATCTGATACGTGCATGTTGGCCGATCAATCCGGCCATTGTTGGCTCGTAACCGCCTATTTCTTGTCTGCAAATCTCTGGTGAATAGCGCGGATCTGCTCCTCGACGTTCAGGTTATGTAGGTGGTTGATGTGAGCCTGACTCTTGCCCTCGGGGTTACCATCGAAGCTGTGAATCGTAGCCTTCTTGCG
This sequence comes from Colletotrichum salicis, assembly GCA_001563125.1. NCBI lineage: Eukaryota > Fungi > Ascomycota > Sordariomycetes > Glomerellales > Glomerellaceae > Colletotrichum > Colletotrichum salicis. The sequence continues at coordinate 3,535 of JFFI01001845.1, forward strand.
CCGAGCAGCCTCTTCTTCTGACAGGGGTTGACCGGTGACGCCGTCGAAGACGTCGCTTCTCTGACTTGCTAGACGCTTCAAGTTGTTTGCGACATCCGCCGTGGATAAGTTGGTCGTGGAGTATCTCGCCTCTGCCTTTGCCTTTTGGTCTTTCCATTGAGGGTCCAACAGCTCAACTGCAGAAATTATTAGCAATATTCAACATTCATTTGGGAAGGCGGGTATCAAGCTCACTCCTCATGTGATCCTGCAGCTCATCCATGGGAATTTGCTGCTTGCAATTCGGGCACAGCGCCATCTGGACGCTCTGCTTGTTGGCGGCTCGTTGGAGTGCTCGGGGCACGTAGTTCTCTTTGATCTTCATCGGAGCAGTTCCACCACGTGCTTCAGCGCGTGCCTGTTGTTCCCTGGCACGTGCCTCTGTCCTCTCCTGGATTCTCCGCTCTTCCTCCTCCTCTTCTGCCGATCGTCGCGGCATGCCGTCCGGATATCCTTGGAAGCCTGCTGGCGCTTGCACCTGGAACTGCTGCTGAGGCGCATAGCCAGCGTGGACTGGCAATGTCTGGGAGGTCTGAGGGTAGGCATTGTACGACGTATTCTCGTCGGGCATGGCCTCCTCAATGCGAAGATTGGTTAATGATGCCTTGTTTCGCTCTTCAAGGGAAGCGTATTGCAATTCGGAAAGATTTGTCGGAGGCGGCAGGTTCGCAGACTCGTCGGCATCAGTGAAAACAATAGTCTCGACAACCACAAAGTCGTTCCAGTCGATCCGAGCAAACTCGAGCTTCTTTTTCTCGTCTTCCTCCTCCTTCTTCACCTTCTCAACCTCCTGGAACTTTGAGTATTCGGCACGTTGCTTCGCGCGGCTCAGGACATGGTACTTGTCGTCGATGTTTTGCTGTATATGGCTAATCCGCTCTTGCTCAATCTTGCCGCCTTCACCACCCAAGCCGCTGGCCCTCAATAACGCTGTGTACTGGTCGACCTGATGTTGGAAAAAGTTGTGGAACGTGTGGTTCGGGATAAGGAACTGGAACTGCGGGTTTCCGGCCTCGCGTTGGGCAAGCTGGGTCATGAACTGTCGACCGTTCTTCGCGACGAACAGGGCGGTCAATCGGATGACCTCGAGATCTTTCTGGTTGATGCGCGGCATACGAGCCGAAAACTGGAAATCGGGAGGCTTGGGCGGGCCTTGGGGCTTCTCCTCGACGGGTGCTGCTGCTTCGTTGGCGCGTCCAGCGGCGATGGCAGTGCCGCGGCCGGCCTTGATCTCATCAAGGCGCCACTGGTAGAATGCATGATATGCGTCGGTATTGTTGAGGAAACTGAACTTTGGATTGGAGCGCTCCTTTTCGCGAATTCTGTCTTCGAAGATGAGGCCGTTTCGCGCGACGTAACCTGCCGTTTTTTCGAGAACATTGCGAATCTCGCGAGGCGGCAGAACAACACCGTTAGGAGGCTTGAGTTCGTCTAGTACGGCGGCGGCATCGCCGTTGGTCGCAGTCGAGGCCATGTTGTGTGGGGGAGGGCGCGCGCAGATCGGGTTGATATCGTCAGGATGCGGCGCGTGGAGCTAGGTAGAAGTCGAGACGAAGGTAAAGCTCACAACCCGCGTTCGTTGACTTTTTTCGGAGGTTCCCAGGCAACCTAGACCCGGACCGGCTGGCACGTATCTTAGTCAGCCGATTTTTGGGAGGAAGTCGTGCACGAGCCACATTGGTTTCCACATAGCATCTGGTGATCCTCAGTCTCGCGAATAGCCTCAGGTGGAAGGTGGTTTACCTTGATACCAACCTACCTTACCTACTTAGTCAACAATTTTGTTCGATATTTTCACCAAGGCCCATGGCGTGGCGGAGAATGTCCTCGTTTGAATTGCCCCGCTCCCATGGGTCACGAGTTCGAGTCTCGTGAAAAATCACTAGTATTGTTATGTCTGAGGAATAGGATGGAACTGCTGTCTAGTGATTTTTGTAGACCCCCCGTGAGGGGGACCGAGCTTTTGCACTTTCTCCAAGTGATTATGATGATATATTATTATGTTTTTTTGTCTTCTTCTTTTTAGTTTGAACCTTGAATTAACATAACAGTTGCAATGTTTCTACGCAGATTGGTTACTTATAGTGGTTTCTGAAAGACACTGGGTCAAGCTGCACAACCTAACTGATAGAGAGATGTATGTATGTGTAAGTAAGTCAGTTGATCTTTTGAGCGCCGACGAGCTTCCCTCACTTACACCACATTGGTGCATTTTTCACTTTTTCCGAAGTTCCGACTATTCAAAAGTTGATTGATTCCTTTTTCACAAACCGAATTCGATGATATTGAGTAGGTCCTGGGCCACTCATTATTGCTGGTTCCGGCGGCTGTCTCAAAGCGGGAAGTAAGGGATTGAAATCAGAGGTGGATGTCTAAGAATGAAGGGAGGCCGTTGTGGTTACATTCCGATATCCAACTTCCACCTGTCCACATGCCTTGGCGAGGCATGGGAACAGCCACTCAACGCGTGTCGCTCTCTGCCCAGCCCTTCAAGGTTCGAGCATGATGGTTTTGGTGGAGTTGCCACGAGGCTGGCCAGGTGCTCACCAGAGGCAGGAAGGCGTTCGCGGACATGGTGATATTTCCATTGAGTCCGTACCGTACGGAATACATGGGGGCCAATCCGATGTATAAACCCCAATATTCGATGCGTAGCACCACTGAGATGGAAATCGACTGTGGAGCCAGTTGGTCCAGTTGAGAAGGATAAGCCCAGGTGATGTTGTGTGAGGTAGAGTTGCCTTACGTACGCCGTCTCTTTTTCAGCCGCATTGTACCGGTGCACAGGCCAGCGTCCATCAATAGTGGGCATGATGGGGTCCAACACGCCAGTGCGCCTGGGCGGATGAGAAGCTGAACTCGGTCGGTTGGGGTATTGTGGCCGGGCGCACCTCAGACAGAACAATGGGCAGCCACAGCACGTCTCCCGCCGTCTACCTTTGGCGCTAGAGGAGCACGGGTACGCGGCCGGAGCTAAGATAACGCAGCTCCAAGGCAGGTAGGTACCTTACTCCAAGACATTGGACGGGCTAAAAATTATTTATCTGTAAGGTACGTGTAGCTCGTGTTGAGGACACTTGTCCAGTCACAACGCTGATTTCTTGTACATTGGGTCGAGGACAAGATCAATGGAGCATTGAGATCTATCAGTTGTGTGGGAGGAACATTTAGACAATGTGATATACGAATATAAGTAGTTGGGGTCCGGGGCTATGCTACCACCTCACATGCTGGTTGACAATCACTCGGTACCACCGTGAAGCGCGTAAAGTACTACTTGCCTCAGACTGGCAAAATCCAAAGGTACCCCCTGGCACATCGGTGGGGTGTGAGATGGTCCAAATATACGCGTCCACGGGTCCCCCCCTTACCCGAGCTTTTTAGGGACCATATTCACACTTGAATAGCACCTCGGGGAATATCTCGTAGACTGCCTTGCCGACCTCTCATACTTCCAAGTTCATGTAGTAGTATAATGCGGGCAATGAAGGGGCAGAAGGAGGAGTGTCTGCACTGCTTGTCTGCATGTTTACCTACAAAGGAAGGCACTGTCAACGGAGTACTGCCTGGGGGGACGACCCGGCCATGGGGAATCGTGGGAAGGGGGCGTGGATGGACTCAAGGGGGGGAGGGGGATCACTGGATGGAGCCAGGCAGGTCCCAGGTAGGCCCTAGCTTCAACCAATTGCTGGCTGTCAAACCACATGGGATGAGGCCACTTAAGCTACAACTCCCACCCTGACCCCCTTATCCTCCCTTCCAGCCTGGCCTCCCCCCAGCTGTCATCAGCTTCCGCGGTCTAAACTTTCCGCCAGGCAGTAAACCCAGATTCTACCTTAACAGCACTCTGCCTTACTCTCTACGGATACCTGCCCCTGCTCCCTTTTTCTCCCATCTACTCCAACCGGGAAGAAAAAGCATCCTCCTTTTTTCTTCTTGTTCCATTGAGGGCATTCTTCTACCGAGCCCGTCATTCACCTTTGCTAAATGACGGCCTTTTAATCCACCTCTTCCCTTCTCGACTCTCGTTGATCCCTTTTCCCACCTCTCTGCCACTCGACCGACGCGAGAAAACCTCGCGTACCATTCTCACCTTTCTAGGTGCTGACGACCGCTCTCCGCCCTCGTCGTCCACGTCGCCCGCTACCAAGTCGTAGCCGCCCTCGACGTTGAGTGGACGACATTTGCGCCCGCCCCGAATATCCCGACTGCCTCCCCCGATTCGATATCCCTTCTGCGACCATGGCTGCCACCAAGCCAGTCCACTCTCCGAGCCCCAAGCTCGAGAAGCAGGCCAACGGTGTCAACGGCATCAATGGCAACGGCAATGGCTATAGCAAACTCCCTGTCCAGCGCGAACCGAGCTACAAGTCCGACGGTGTTGAAGACAACGATGTCTTTCTCCTGCCAGTTTCCGATTACCAGATCATGCTCGGCTTGACCATCCTTTCCGCCATCGTTCGCCTGTTCCGAATCTACCAGCCCACCAGTGTCGTCTTTGACGAGGTCCAGTAAGCACATAGAATCCCCCTTGCCTTCCCTCCCGTGCGAATTATCGCTGACGCCCTCGCCTACAGTTTCGGTGGCTTCGCTTCGAAATACATCAAGGGCAAATTCTTCATGGATGTTCACCCTCCTCTGGCCAAGATGCTCATCGCTCTCACCGGTTGGTTGGCTGGCTTCAACGGCGACTTTGACTTCAAGGACATTGGCAAGGACTACCTCGAGCCCGGCGTTCCCTACGTCGCCATGCGCATGTTCCCGGCCATTTGCGGTATCCTGCTCGCCCCTCTCATGTTCCTGACTCTCAAGACCACCGGATGCCGCACCACCACGGCTCTGATGGGCTCTAGTCTGATCATCTTCGGTAAGAGCAAACTGCCTCACCAATCACCTACGAATCACTAACTAACACTCTCTACAGAGAACGGTCTTCTTACCCAAGCTCGCCTCATTCTCCTCGACTCTCCCCTTATGGTTGCAACCGCCTTCACCGCCCTCTCCTTCCAGTCCTTCACGAACCAGCATGAACAAGGACCCGAGAAGGCCTTCCAGTTGAGCTGGTGGTTCTGGCTTTTGATGACTGGCCTTGGTCTGGGTACGACTGTCAGCATCAAATGGGTTGGTTTATTCACCATTGCCTGGGTTGGAAGCTTGACCCTCGTCCAGCTCTGGGTTCTCCTTGGAGACACCAAGAACGTAACGCCGCGCATCTGGGCCAAGCACTTCATGGCTCGCGCCTTCGCCCTCGTCATCATCCCCGTCGGCTTCTACATGGCCATGTTTGCCATCCACTTCCTTTGCTTGGTCAACCCTGGCGACGGCGACGGCTTCATGAGCTCCGAGTTCCAGTCTACTCTCAACTCCAAGGGTATGCAAGATGTGGCCGCCGACATCGCCTTTGGTAGCCGTGTCAGCATCAGACACGCCAACACACAGGGCGGTTACCTGCACTCTCACCCCCTCATGTACCCCACCGGTAGCAAGCAGCAGCAGATCACTCTCTACCCCCACAAGGATGAGAACAACCTCTGGCTCCTCGAGAACCAGACCCAGCCTCTTGGAATCAACGGCGAGCAGATCAACGGAACTCAGGCCTGGGACAACCTCCCTGAGCCTGTCTTTATCAAGGATGGCGATGTCGTTCGCCTTTACCACACTCCCACGTTCCGTCGCCTTCATTCCCACGACGTCAGACCCCCTGTGACGGAGGCTGATTGGCAGAACGAAGTGTCCGCTTACGGCTACGAGGGCTTCGAGGGCGACGCCAACGACTTGTTCAAGATTGAGATTATCAAGAAGCAGTCCCTCAGCTCCGCTTCCAGAGAGCGTCTTCGCACGATCGAGACCAAGTTCAGATTGGTCCACATCATGACTGGCTGTGTCCTCTTTTCGCACAAGGTGAAGCTCCCTGAGTGGGCCTCTGAGCAACAAGAGGTCACTTGCGCGAAGGGAGGTACCCTTCCCAACAGTTTGTGGTATGTCGAGTATAACGAGCACCCTCAACTGATCGGCGACAACGTCGAGAAGGTCAACTACCGTCACCCCGGCTTCTTTGGCAAGTTCTGGGAGCTTCAAAAGGTCATGTGGAAGACCAACGCTGGCTTGGTCGAATCTCACGCCTGGGATTCTCGTCCTGACTCGTGGCCCTTCCTCAAGCGCGGTATCAACTTCTGGGGCAAGGATCACCGCCAGATTTACCTCATGGGCAACCCCATCGTGTGGTGGAGCTCTACTCTTGCTGTCGTCGTTTACGTTCTCTTCAAGGGCATTGCAACTCTTCGTTGGCAGCGTAGCTGCAACGATTACTCCAACACCACGTTCAAGCGATTTGACTATGAGATCGGCACTGCGGTTCTGGGCTGGGCGTTCCACTACTTCCCCTTTTACCTGATGGACCGTCAGCTGTTCCTGCACCACTACTTCCCCGCTCTCTACTTCGCAGTCATGGCGTTCTGCTCGATTTTCGACTTCGCTACTGCTCGGGTCTCGCTCGCTGGTATCCGCAAGAACCCTGCCATCAACCGCGTCAGCGCCGTTGCCTTCTTGGCGCTCACGATCGTCGCCTTCGTTCTTTTCTCTCCTTTGGCCTATGGCAACGCCTGGACCAAGGCAGAGTGCAGCCGGCTCAAGGTCGTCGGCACATGGGATTTCGACTGCAACAACTTCTTCGACAACGTAAGTAATACTACTGCTTTTATTCCGAGTAGAGGGGTGCCAGATAGAGGACTGTAATGCCTGTGGTGAGGGTTATCTTGGGTCAGGCGGAATCGGTGTTGAGAACTGGTTGATAGCCAATTGAAACGAGATTCGGCAAATCACCTTCGGCAGGGCTTGTGCATTTGATGGAATGAGGCTGACATTACTCTCTGGCGTTACAGTACTCTCAATACACTGAGCTCCTCACTCGCACTTCCGCCGCTGTTGGAGCCACGCCGACACCTATCAAGTCTGAGGCTCCTGCCGCTCCTGCAGGCGGGCAAGTCGGTCAGATCCCCATTGGCGAGGCCCAGAAGGAGCAGGCAGAGCCGGCCGTCTCGGGAGCCCCAGGCCAGAAGGTTCTGTCCCGCGAAGAGAAGGTTGAGTATCGGGACCAGGACGGCAACCTCCTCGACGAGGAGCAGGTGAAGGCCTTGGAGGGCAAGGTTGAGTTCAAGACGAAATACGAGACGCGGACACGCGTCGTCGACGCCAGTGGAAACGAGGTTCAGATGCCTGAAGGTGGCTGGCCCCAAGAGCAGAACGTCGCTCCTCCTCATCCTGATGTTCAGGGCGTCGATCAAGAGACCAAGTCCAAGGCCGACGACTCAGCCGCCGCCCCCAAGGTCGCCGAGAGCGTCCAGGGCCAGAGAGAGGCCGAGCAGAAGAAGGCCAAGCCCGCAAGCGATGGCGGCAAGGAGGCTACTGCTCAGGAAGAGCTCTGAACTGTCGAATAGGGGATGGAAATCTGGGCTGGATTGTAATGGCATGCTCTGGAGTATGTGCAACCCGATGGGGGAAAGTTGATCAAATCATGTTTGATCTCACCATTTTCTCTCTGCGTCGAATTCGCCCATTGTATACCAAGTCATGACTAGGGGGGGTGGAATGAGCAGGCCGGGATGGGGGCCAACAAGGCCCGAATTTTTTCATTTGTTGTAAGATTCAAAAAAGAATCGACATGTCCACTAAAACACTGCCCCTGTGTAATTCGTGATGTGTGGCCCATCCTCCGTCATAATGTGTCTTGTTCAGCAGTAGTCCTCACGGTGCAAGATGGACAGATATTGAGGGTTCATCCAATGCTCGAAGCATTGTTATCTTTGACATTAATAAGAAGGCATTACGATGCAGTAACCTTTTGTCTCTGTGATCCCCCATCCTCCCTGTTCCTGTTGTTTGTCTAGCAACTGTGCCTTGCTTGATTCAGCCTGCCCCTCCTGCTCCTATGATGGCAACTGTTTGCTTGTCCCTCCTTTTGAAATGGGACACAGTTTTTGCTCTCCAAAACGCCAATGCCCCCTTCCGAAAATGCCCAGAATAACGACAAAAAAAGAGAAAAGGGTTACTTGTGCCCCTCTGTCCATCCTATAGTCACGTTTCCGTGAATTTGCGCTGCCCCTTCCTTGACTTCCCCGTGCTGTCCTCCCGTTTGATCTTCATTATGAGCCCCGGCATTCCTGCTACGGTGGCATAGGGCGTAATTAATACAGTATCGAAGATTAAGTGTATGTGGTGTGTATCGGGAATCCAAGGTTGATCGCTAATGACAAATCGCTCATTATGCTGTAGCTTCGGCCTTTTCCTCGGTTGTCGCAACGATAATTTGTTGCTCCTCTTTGATTGGAATATTGATTGACAGTCGCTTCTCCCCATCCTTCTCTGCAATGGAGCTTTTCTCTGACGAAGACGACAGTGTTGAGTTTCGATTACTCGGACAAGGCGTCTCTGGTCTTGCTAGTGACTCCTCAGCGTCCAGCTGGCTGGCTGTCTCCTCAAGAGGAGTGGCAAAGGGAGTAGCATCATCGATGTTCGCCGAAGGTGTCACTGCTACCTCTGGCTCTATGTCTCTAGACTCGCTCTCATGGCTAGTTCGAGGGCTCTTCTCCAAGGGTAGTGAATGATGGTGACTGGCCGGGATGACGCCACCACCGATTCGGGACCAGAACATCTGTTCCCGCAGGCGGACGCTTTCCTCCCAGGCAGCCTTCTCCGCGTCTTCGTCCTCCGCTCGCCAGTGACCATCTTTGACGATGCGCAAAAAGTTGAGGAAATCGCAGGTGGATCTCACACGACCTAGGCAATATTTGCAAAGGGGGTATCTCTGGGCTGATTCAGACTCGCTGGTTCGGAAGCGATATGTTCGGAGGTGCTCTTCATCCTTCCGTGCGTCACCACACAAGGAACAGGGGTAGAACTGCGGCTTGACAATTGACGCAAAGGACGCATTGGCAGGAATTGGCTCCACCACGATTGAGCCATCGCTCATGGCATTTAAGACGCTGCGACGCGCAAGCCAGGACAGGCCCGGGGCAATGTCCAGTCGGAGTGTCGGCTCAACATCCTCTGCCAGGACACGTTTGAAAAACTTGGTTTCCTTTAGAGCCGGCGGGGGTGGGCCCAAGTTTGCTGAGGCCGTGCTCGAGACGGAGGCCGGGGTATTCGGCGTCTGCGGCGATGACGTCGCTGGAGTCCCCGTTGTGGATAGCGAAGCAGTCGAGGCATTGGAAGGGTGAGCGCTTGAGGTGCTGCCGCCCATACCAAGACCCAACCCACTTAGACCGTTAAATGAGCCAGATGAAACACGGCTACCAGCGCGATTCCTGGACAACTTTGTGAGGTTGAGGAAATCCTCATAAGCTCCCAGATCAGTCCTGAGAACTGGCTGGATGAGATGCGTCAAGCTAGTAGGGTACGTTGGCGAAGTCGGATCCACGAGAGGTGAAGCGACTAGGCCTTCTGAGCGTTCATCGTCCTTCGTGGTGTCGGGTTTACTAAAGCCCGGAGACGAAGGAGCTGTGCCGGTCGTAGCATCGTCTCTTTCTAGCATCATCTGCTCCATGACGTGCTTGAGATCGGCTAGTTGCTGTTGTTGTGAGGTCAGCAAGGCCTCCATATCGCCAAGCTGGGATCTCAGATTGTCGTTCTTTCTTTGGATAACCTCCTGCTCCAACCTCGCCTCCTCTTTCGCGGTAATGACCATGTTGTTGGCCTCCTCGAACAAAGCGGTGGACAAGCTCTCCAGCTCTGTTTCGATCCTCTTCTGCTCCTTCTCAGCGTCCTCGCGGAGTTTCTTCTCCTGTGTAACACGGAGCATAATTGTCTTCTTTTCTTCCTCGGCGGTCTTGCGACGAATCCAAATATCGCCTGCGAGCATCTCTCTCTGGGATTCATTCTGTTCTTCTAAATGCTTGATTTTCTCGCGTGCTCTTTCCAACTCTTGTCTTGTGGTGGATAATGTGTCGTCGAGGGTTGTTTGGTGGTTAATGGCGTTAATGAGTTTGGCGCTCAGGGTTGCGACTTCATCATTCAGCTCGGGGTGTTGAGCAGTATCAGCTTCGCTTGCGGGACTCATAGCCCGGCTGCGTGGGTCAGGTAGGGTGCTCAGTTCGCCGTCATCATCTGGGGGTGTCACTGTTGTCGTGGGTCGTAGTGACGGCGAAGATGCTACTGAGGAAGACATAATGGGCATGTCAACAACGGAAGGTGCTTTGCTCGACATTTTCGTGGCTCGGGGACTTGGTGACGGAGATCGAGCTATTGAAGAGAGAGATCGAAAATGGCCAAATGGTCTTCCACCGGGTTGAGGGCTGGTATGCTGTGCCCAGCCAGCGACGGCGATAAAGCTGTGCCACACAAGGTTAGTTACAGCCATTTGACGGCGACAAGTGCAAATTGCAAGCCGGTGCTGATCGTGACTTCCTCGAGCTGAACAGGCAGAGACAAGAGAAAGAACACGAGAGGCATGGGCTGGTTATTGAAGGATGAGAGACATACGAATCCATTCCCTCTGAATCTGTCAGCCCGATTACGACGAGAGACAGAAGTTACCAAGTATGGACTTGGGTAATTGGGGTTGTTGGATGGTGAGACAATGCGTTGGCAAGAGCTGGCACCACCGTAGATGAGATGGGTCTAACAGCAGGCGCGAGGCGTGAGGTATGACAAGCAGCAAGCGACTGGCAGGCGGAAAGCACGGGAGCAAATGCCGATTGATTGTTGCTGCTACAATCAAACTGGGGCCGAACTGTAAGGGCCGGAATGGGGCGTTGGGGCCTTTAGAAATCGCAAGAGACCATGGCGGTGCGAGCTATGGAAGTTGAGATTCGGATTCTCTTTCCCTGATAGTGTGCAAAGTTGGTGTCTGTGTACGTGAGTATTTGTTTATTGGAGGATCGGTCGGGATTAGGCGTAGTCGTGAGGCAGTTCGTGATCGTGAGAGACTGGCGGATTAGGCGGGTCACTGTAGGCCGTAGTAGAAGGAGAGGTGAGGGGGTTGTTTGGATAGTTGGAAATAGGAAGGAAGGAAGAGGAGAAGAGACGAGGTGACAGGTCGAAGCCGAGCGGCGGAGTAGCCTTGGGCTTTGAGTGTTTTCGGCGTGGTTGGCAGGAGCCGAATAAGCAGGCAGGCGGGAAGGTGAGAAGGTAGCACACAGGTGCAAGTGCAGGTGGCAGAGCAAAGAGGCGGCGGCGGCAAAGTGAAAAGAGCAGCAGCCAGCGAGAGAATAGGTAGGATGAGCAGCGAAAGACTGGGGACCCGAGAGAGCCATGACCAGTGACAGGGACCAGGACTGGAACTGGGCGGATGACATGGGTGGTATTGGACGGGGTCGAGCGTGGTGACTTTGTGAGCGCGACAGGGACCAGATGTCGACAGCAGCGTAAAGTCGCACTGCGGGCAAGAGAGAATGAGAGACTGAGAGAGAAAGAACCGGGCGGGGCGGGACCGGACTGGACAGGCGTGGGATCGTGGTCGTGGACTCATCGAATAGCAAGGAGGGTGTGGGTCTGGGCAAGCCGCAAGAGCAGGGGTGGGGGCGGTGCAATCGCTGGGACTGGGACGGGCCCGAAAGGGTTCCTTCCAGGTTACGGAGTAAAGTACCTGCAGTCTTGATGCCCACTCCTCACTCCTCACTCACGTCCCCACCTCACCTCACCTCATCTGTCTTTATACAGCGGCTATTCTCAGTTGCCGTCATGTTGTTTTCTCATATTTCCAAAAGAAGCGTGCTCAAGATTTGGAGTGTTTTCGTTGTCGTGCAGCCCAAAAACTGCATCTTGTCTCAAGCACCTTCATGTACCTTATCCGTACAGATGGATAATAGTAATGATCTTACTCAGCTACAGATGCCCCCCTCACACGCCTCAGTCATTGATACACCACACTAGGCATAAGCAAGTTGTGCACGAGCAGGGGTTAGGAAGTCGGCCATGAGGTAGCGGCCTGGTGGCAGGTGAGCTAGCCGAGTGTGACGACGTGACGACAATAAGACAGAAGCGATTGACATGATTGACATGATGTGTGTGTTGGTATTCCATCATGTCCACTTCGTACAGCTGCACATGTCTCCCGTCCTATCCCATTCCAGTCCATCCCATCGCGTGTTCAACCCCGGGGCCGTCGGTCGGTCGGTCTTTCGGTACAGAAGACGCTAAGGCAAGACAGAAAGCTGCAAATGATCTCGCAGTGGGGAACTGGGGCCATCGGTTTGGTCGGGAGCACCTGGTCACGCTCACGACTCACAAGTTACAACAGCTCCCACGACATGTAGGTATGGACTACGGATACCTAGGTATCCAAGGTGCCAAGTTCGACTTTCAACTGTCATTGTGGACCTGGCTTTTTTGGTCGTTAGCGTTGGACACCACGCTCACGATTCTCGCATCTTTTCTGCGCGTCTTGAACCGGGGGGTTTGGTCAGTTGCCAAAGTGGGCAGACCTTGGCTGCTTGAGATGACGACCACCTTTTCATAGGTACCTAGGAAAGGTAGGTACGGATACCTAATGATTCGCTTTCGCCCCCTTTGCGCGCTTTCTCCCACGGGCCAAGCTCTCAATCCCGTCACAGCCACAACTCAATCAAAAACCCCAGGTCCGTCAATACACCTCTAGTCCCTGATTTCTATCGGCGCTGCTGCCGACAGGCCCGCACCACACCCCCAACTCCGACCGATGCGATGCGAGCTGAAGCTGGATCACACACTCGTCACTGACTACACTATTGGATCTAGGTACTGCACGGCATTGCGACGATCAAGAAGCGATTTACGGCTCGCGCGCGCGCGCATGAATCGAAAGAAGAAGATTTTAAATGGCGTTGTGTGCGAGTGCGAGACAGGGTTTTTTTTTTCCCCTTCTCAACCAATTATTTAGAAAAACAATTCCTTATTTGAGAAAACAGAAAGGAAATCTACGAATCAGCGAGTCGATGGCAGTGAGTTATGGCAATGAGATGAAAACGTCTCAAGTTTCTCCCGCAAGTAATCCAATTTAATTCGCCTCGGGATTACTTCAATTCGGCCAAATTCCTCTGCGCATTCCGCTTCGCTCCCTCTCTCGCTGCCTACTTACTTTCAGGCTTCACTTGCCTGTTCGATACATGCACTAGCACATGGTTTCTCTCTTCCCAAGGTAACTACCTCGTCCGTAGGGTAAAGTACTTCCCCCTTCCTCTTCCCGCTGTGCCGAGTGGCTGCAGAGGATCATGAATGATGACAAGTGACGGGAAGGGCAGAGACAAGAAAGAACAAGAGCACGGACGCCGGGCTGGTCTCAGCTGGGCAGGTATCTTCAAGTGGTCAAAGGTATGAACGCCTGTCGCTTACACGGCCGCTCTTTCCCGGTATGTTTATGCATGGATTGTCCATCTTGTATGTCTTAGTCAGTCCCGTCAGAATCCTTTCCTAATACTCCGTACCTTAGGTAAGATAAGTACCAAGGCACCAAGGTAAGGTTCCCACGTTCCTCCCCATTTCGTTTCCGCGGACCGCAGAGACCTAGAGTTTCCAGAATCGCGAGAGCCAAGAAAAGGGGAACCTATCCCCCCCCCCCCCCGACCTCAATTCCCTACTCAGTACCCTTTCGCATTTACCTGCTGCTCGCCTGCACATGCAAACGTTGGCTCCACCGAACCGAACCCTCGCTCTATTACTTCGGTACGCCGCACTAGACACAGCCCGTTCAAACGGACCCCGAACCTGACGCGCACGCCTTGCTGGAACACGACACGGGTCACCCCAGCCAACATCGTGTCTGCTGCTCTCAAGTCTCAACTCACATTTTTACGAATATCATCTTATCCATATCTCCATCCCTTACGGCACCCCGGTCTCCACACTCTTCAAAGCCGATTAGTCGCATTATGGCACTATTCCCTTGCATCGGCTCCCCCTAATTACACTAGGTAAGCATCCTTGATACGTGATACCTTAGATCTTTCGTTGAGCCTCTGAGGATACGGACAAAGACTATAGTCTATGCAATAGATACGAGTATCACACGATCAACATGTTCCCCATATTCCGTATACATTTTCTACTCTCGCATATTCTGTCGCCTAAGAAATGCTGCAACATTGGCCCAGCTAGTTTCAGGTCACGAACGATCAGCAAAGACCATTGCACATCCCGTCATCACCCAGTCCTATTCTTAGTTCTGTACGGTTCCCCTTTATCGATTTGATCTTCCTGCTTCGTACTCCGTACTTTCGAATCAAAGGCGAGTCAACAACAGCTACGCCCCGATTCTTGACCGCATCAGGGGCTCGAATTGCATCCGCTTTCGCATATCTGCACTTGCATTTGCATCGGCATCCAAGCCCGGGCTCCGGGCTGGCATCTCAACCCCTTGAGCCCAAGTTCCAAGTTTCAATTGCCACGGTGCCACCTCACCCTGTCACCCCATGTCCACTTCAACCCCCAAACTCTCAAGTCTGAAGCATGCAGAAAAGACTGCGGTGTGCTTCAGCTTCACAATGCCTGCGCCCATCTTCATGCTTGGGCGGCGGCACCTACCGAACGGCCTGGTCATTATCTAACTCTACACAATCCAATCCGACTGCTACCTTCAACAGACGAAATGGCGTTCCATAATCCATCCAAGCTTCCGGTACGGAGTACGGATACCCTTCACCAACACCACTGTGGTGGTAAGGCCATGTTTTGGACTATGTAGACCGGGGGGTCCGGCCCCAGGACCCTGGCAATGTTCAATTGTCAGCTGCACGCCGAAATCTCAATCGCTCCGCAAACTTGATTGTCGCCACCCGTCACTCTTACAAACCCGGCGCATTGCTTTTGCGTCTGCACTGACGCGCCTGATCGCCTAATTACCACCCTGCTGTGCCTGCTTCCAGACCAGCTTGCCTCCTCGTTGGAAAGTCCATGGCAGTTGACCTGGGCCACGCCAAGATGACTGTTTGCGGCTCTACAAAGACATAGTTTCTTTGAGCTTTACCGACAGCCCCAACAAGTTACAACCGGCAGTTGGACGTCGTTGCGTTCTAAAGGCTGGACCCTCGTGTCTCTCCGCCTGGCTTGACCTACCTAACGCGTTTAGTCATTGTTGGCCTTGTCTATCGATTTCATCTCCGCCATGCGTTACTCTCTCTACAGCATCACAGACTATCGTCTACTGCCCTTTGTGACCTAGGACAAACAAACATCCCGGTCTGGGCTTGGCCAAGACTGTCGCGCCGCCCGCTATCTCAACAATCGCCCTCACTCGCCTCCTCCCGATTTCAGCCCAGCTTGGCTGATGGCGGTTGACGGTTGGCGTCCGGAGCATGCCTGGCCACCCCACGCTTCCGTGTTCGTGGGCTCTCCCGGGTCTCAGAACGCCCAGCGGCGCCTCCTCGCGCCGTCGTTTGCTTCTTCAGCCCGCCTGCTTCCAAATTTACCTCACGACCCAATCCCCGCGAACCAAACGGCCGACGCCTCGTTCTTGACACAATAGCATCAGTGCTTTCCAACCCCTGTCTGTCCGTCCGTTCAGGTCCGTCCTCTCTTCGTCCTATCTCCCCCGGATCCCCGAATGTGTGTTTCACACGGACGCCTAGTTGGGCTGGCAGCCCCCCGTCCCAGCTTATTTCATGTTCTTCTGGTAGCATTGCTTATTCTTTACCCATGAGCTTCTCGATGCTGACGCGTCGGATCTGTCATGCTACGTCGCAAGCCATATGCTCTCGTCTGATGAGCCTCACATCAATAAAGTACGACGCTAAAAGCTGAACCCCTGATCCTGATCCCATAAGCACTCGCCCTCCCTGGACCTCTCAGCTTGGCATCTAATATTTTTGAGATTCACATTTCTTTTTTACTTTCGGAAGCTGCCTCGGGTTTTTGCATGTCTCGACTTTTTCCTTCCTGACAGTGTCTCTCGTGCATAGATCCGCACCATCGGAAACCCGCGGAGAGTATGTTTCGCCTTTGATTGAGCTGCAGTCGACGCTGCAACATAGCCTCAGGGCTTGGCGGGCACTGTGCAGCGAAATGACAAAAAACAGCAGAAGGGAGAAACGTCATCGGGCCGCAGTTGTAAACATGCACGCACCGGCTTGGGCCGAGAATTGCAGAAGAAGCTCGCCGCCTCCCCGCACATGAGACCCCCTCCCTCCCCCGAAGCTGAGTGCCGGGATGAGTCCGTGCTCCGGCCGCGACGACAAACAGCACACGCATAACGTCGTCCCATGTCAAGCACCGGCCGCCGACGTCCATCCGCATTTCCGATCTTCTTTCTTGAAACGTAAAACAGACTTTACGCCGAGAGAGGGGGGGGGTAAAATGTAAATCAGGCGACCATATATAGCTCCCGCGACTCTTCGCGTCTCGTTCTGCACCTGTCCGGATTGCGCTGCCAACCAACGCCCTTCCCGTGGCCTTGCTCCTGCATCGCATGGCTGTTTCACTTGCAGGCTTCCTTCGTGAGTGTTTCCCTATATCCTTTGATATAGGCGACTTATCCCGCGCGGCCAAGGACATGTTGCTCCCCGACTGGGACCAAGCTCTGGAGCCTGCACCACTTACACAGCAGAACGAGCAACCTACTATCAAGAGACGAGAGTACTAGGGTGCTCCCCTCATGGAGCTTCTGCAGGTCGCCGAGCATCTAGAGTAAGCAGACGTATGATTTACCAACGCTATCCTGGGTTGTCAATGTTTGGTCTGATAGCGGCTGGCGCCTTTTGAGGAAAGTTGTGGCCGGCACCAAACATCACTCAATTCGCAACCCGTCCTAGAAACAGTCAATCTCTGCGGCCCGTCTCGGCGTTTAAAAAAATAGGACTCTTCGCGGCCTTCCACAGGTGAATGGATTCGCATACCGACAGCCGCGTCGAATTCTGCGGCGGCTTATGATTTTTCCCGTCTCACATTTCCCTTTTCCTCTTACTTGGTAGGTTAGCACGCACCAGCTCATCATGGATCTCGGTAAATGAATATCGTAGCTTGCAGCTCAGGTTTCGAGCCGCTATTGCCGCTCCATTGAGTAGTGTCCCAAAATCAAGAGCTCACGATAAACGTTCGTTTCCTCGGCTTAGAAGCCCCAAGCCACACCTGGCCAAGTAAGGAAGGTAAGGGCATCCATGCACAGCAGACCTCAACAGAGTTCGTCTCAACTATCCAGTTCCCACTCGGCCTATTTTCTCCACCCCCACCCCTCTCTCTCTTCTCAATCAAGTAGTAATAACCTGAACTTGGAAGAGAGAAACTCAAGGTGCTTACGAAGGACACCCTTGAGCTGCGCCACAAGAGGGCTTCTTGCGAGGCTTTCTCTCGGTTGCGTGAACTTGGCACTGTTTACGAAGCTCACATGTGGATGGGGGCCAGTTCTCGCAAGCGCGCATTTCCCGATCAATTATTCGGTTTTCCTGTTGAATTCTCGCCGAATTCGTTTCGTTGTCCTGGGCCTGTTTTACTTTCTGTTTTCTTGGGCTTCTTATACAAACATAGTACTAGGTTTTAACTAGTTACCGTGATCCACAAAGGGTCCAAAGGGGATTCTAGCACACCCGGTAAAACATTCACAACACTAAACCGACCGATTCCCCTCTGGTCCTCTAAACCTGATGTTTGCAAAAACTTAGTTTTGTACGGGGAAAAAATAATAACGTGAGAAACGTGTCGGAGAGTTTTTGTTGGTTGCTTTGCAGGGTGGGTTCATCTCGGGCGTGAGGCTCCGAGAAACTTTGAACTCGGCCGATAACAGTGTGCTACCTATTTGAGCATGAGAAGGAAAAGCTTGCTCGAGCTGTGAGCTTGAGGATGTGGGGAGGGTAGGGGGGTGATTTTCATCTCATCTCTTTTGTGCCGAGGCCCCTTCGAATCTGACCTCCATCTGGGTTTTTGCATCCTCCTCAAGTTGCCGTACCTTGAATGATCGGGTTTGTTGTTTGCCGATCCATTTTGGTCAATGAACATTAGGCGTTGCGAGAACTAAGGGATTGATGGCTTTCGAGCGGGAGGAGGCGTGGGATTTCGACCATGTGATAAGATTGAGGAATGGTCTTGTTTGCAGAGTCACGGCTGACTGTGGGTGGTATCAAGAGACCAAAGATAACGAGGGGAAGAGTTTTTATAACGATTATACAGGTATCTGGAGGCTTAGAGGGTACTAAATATTGGAATAGTACTGAAGATCTCGTGGCTTTTTCGACACCGGCTGTTTCAATTTTGTTATCGGGTGGCTTGCTCTTGATGTCCTGAAGTAGTGCCAGGACAAGACGCATGTTGCCCAAGTGTGATTCCGTCTCTTGCAACAGTTTAGAGCATCTACTTATCGACAAGCCACATTTCTTGGTGAACTAAACATAGGAATTTCCTATCATCCATCTCACTCTGATATATGTTGAGCCTATCAAGTGTTTATAGTCAAGATACCGCACTACTTCAGCCGAACGCAACAAGGCAACATAGGAATTGATGGCATGTTAAGAGCCGGAGCCGGATCCGATGATCTGAAATTTTTTCTCAGGCTTCTGACATTGTAAGACTTGAAAGGGTTGCCTGGCTGTTGATGTAGCCATACTACAACTGCGAGCTGTCTCCATGATCGTTATACTACCCAGAGGGCGATTCCTGCTTAGATGGTATCAAAATGAGTAACCAAGAAGTAAAGGGGTCAACGACATGGGGTTTGTCTTGTTGATGTGCTCGGTCCGGGTACGCAACTTGGAGCCGGTGGTTCGGAATCTTCAACGACGTACCGGGACGTCAACATGTCTCGAACCAGTGGAAACTAACAACCCAATGACGAACTAGGTATGGTTTTTTCAGAAGACCGATATACATCTCTTGTAAGTTACGAATAGTGTTTATACATCAAGTTCACTCTTTCTGGAATCAAGCAAAGTGTTACGGCCAGCTAGTCGTAGGGGTATGTTCGCA